>QEPC01014298.1:1317413-1345316 GCA_003113815.1 Sphenodon punctatus
GGAGGAAGCTCGCCTGGCCCCAAGCCTTTTAACATTTCGGCGGAACTGTAAGACCTGGCTGTTTGCCCAGGCCTTTGGGAGGGAGGGTGGGGAGGGATGATTTTAGTCCCCCACCCATTTATTTATTATTTTTCTAGCCCTGTTTTATATGGTATATTTTATATTTAATATTTTAAAATGAATTTTAAATGTTTTAAAATTGATTGTTGGAAGCCGCCCCGAGCTGCGTTGCAGGAGGGGGCGGGGTATAAATTTGCTAAATAAATAAATAAATAAATATAGCGTGGGGGCGCGTGAACGTCATGTGAAATTTGAAATATGAGCTTGGTATATGCCGGTAGGAGAAGGGCGTGCAAGCGCAAACCCATTTGTGAGAATGGGAGGAGCCACTCGAAGATGAACGGTGTTGTGCACACATGCTGCTCCGCACTCCTCCAGAGAGAGCAATTGGTTATTTTCTCAACTGCTCTTATTGGTTATTGGGCTGTGTGGGAATTATTAGACCGATTGAACATGAGCAGCCTGTGCAACCTTGTGGCAAAGGAATGGATGCTAGCCTTGGATGTGCTGATAAGACCATAGTGAGTAAGGAAAGGGATTTATTTTAATTTTTTTCACCAGTGTATTCTGCATTGGAACCACTCCTGGAATGCTTTGTCCCAATGGCTGCACTATTGAAAGGATGTTGACAAACTGGAGAGAGTGCAGAGAGGTCAGGTGTGAGAAGAATGGCTAGAGTGAAGGAGAATCTGATACAGTGGGACACTGAAGCAATGCATTTTGTTTAGCTTGCCAAAAAGAAAATGAAGTGAGAATTTGATTGCAGCATATAAGGGAGAATGTGTCCTGGCAGAAGCAGAAGCCACAGCAAGAGCCAAAGGTTAGATAGACGCTAGAGCAAGTCAAATTAAAAATAAGGCCCTATTTCTAACTGAGACTGAAGAATCACTGTCCAAGGCCGCCAAAGGAGATGGTGACTTCTCAATCCCTTGGATATCAAAACTAGATGCTCTTCTAAAAGAGATAATTTAGCAAAACACAAATCTGTGGATTTATTATAGTAATAACTGCCTGGAATTCAAGGGCCTTGTTTAACAGGTCATTCTAGATGATCTCAGTGACCCCTTCTGACCATAACCTCTATAAATAGCTGTTGTCACATGACACCACTATGACATCACTGGGGAGAGCTATTGTCACATGTCAGCATTACGACCTCGCTGGGGAGAAGACCTGGCAGGTTTATTTGCAAGAATAGGAAAGGAGATGCAAGAAGGATTGTGGGTTTGCTTACATTAAGGCAGTTACATTAGGATTTTAACTTCAGTTAACAGGCTAATCCAACTTTTAAACTATGATTTCTCTTGACTAGTTAAATCAAGATTAAAATGGACTTTGTTGATATTAGGATTATATCGGAAACCACACTTTTGTCTTAATATATGCAAACCCTGAGGGTACAATCCTCAGCAATTAAAGTCAATGGCAGATGAGCCACTGACGACACTCTGGCCATCAGGACTGACGGTAGAATTTATGAGCCCAAGGCCAAAACAAAACGTGGGGCTCCCATGGCTCTGCCTCTTTTAGCATTTGGCAATCTGGTGCTTGCTTACCAGCACAAAATGCCCGAAGTTGTTTTCAAACAAACAAAAGACATCCGTACAATTGCAAGTGAAACCAGAGTTGAGAGCAGATCATGGATGTAGTGAGACACAAAACCTAACACCTGGAGTAATGTTCAGGATGGGTTTTGCAAACTAAGGGTAACTCAAAATGATTCTGCAGCATTTCATTTCATCTTTAATTTATACCCCGCACTCTCGCAACCAAAGTCGGCTCAAGGTGGTTCACATCAATAATAAACACAATATTAGGGCTTTTATTTTATTTATTTATGTTTATATGCCGCACCCCATGCCTACGGCATCTCGGGGCGGCTTCCAACATAATATAAAAAAATTTAAACATCATTTAAAAATAAATAAATATCTACAATATAATAATTAAAACAAATTTAAAACACCCCCCCTCAAAAATTAACCACCCCCCCACGCTCCCCTCTGAAGGCCTGGGCGAACAGCCAAGTCTTACAAATGCGTCAAAATAAATAATTTATCCCACGCAGGGGAAACCCAACACTAAGTACATCATAATACACAAGAAAACCCTACCCTCCCATTTAACATTTCAATAATAACATCTAACAATATGCCTTACTAACCCATCCCAATACCCACTCTACCAGTATCAAACCATCTTTCCTTCCATCCCCTGCTGCCACCAGGGCTAGTCCTCCCTCCCCACCCATCTCTCACCGGCCTCCTCACAACTTTCACCAGTAGAAACCTCACATTGGGCGACCCCACCAGCGACCCCTCCATCCCAACCTACAGGCCCGACCGAAGGGGCATGATTATTTGGTCATGCCCTTCGAGCTGTGCCCCCGACACGCGCCTCCGGCATGGCCAGCGGTCACCCCCCGGTATTATGGGGAGCAGCCCAGAAGGGACCCTCCCCAGGTCCCACCCCTGCAAGGGTGGGGAGAGGGAGTGATGTTCCATGGCCCCTGGTTGGCCAACTGTCACACACACACACACACCCCAGGACCAGCCACTGTTCTTTGTCATGGGGCGGGGGGTGGATCTTGCCTGCTGCGATGATCTCAGCACCGCCTCTGGGACCCTCCGACAGATGCCTCCAACGCTCCCCGCAGCCGCCTCACATGAAAACACTCCCCCGGTGTCCTAAAGACCATTGGGGCCCCACTGGGAGGGAGCCCTGCCACTGCTGCTGTGGAGAGTTGGGGGAGGGCTTGGAGCCCAGGGCTCTGGCTCCCATGGCACCTGCCTGAGGCCAACCCTGCTGGCAAGAGGATCCTCCACCATTAAAGTCAATGGAAATTTGGTCCTCCCCATCAGTGGGAAGAAGAATGCACCCTGGGTATTAAATGGGTTATTGATCCTGTGGAGACTTTGACTAGTTTGATGGCAGCCTAGTTCTTTTAAATTCTACTTGTGCATTTGGGTTATGAAAGAGCCACTTGCTGTCATTTGTAGATGGAAGCTGACCCCCAAATCAGTTAGCGTTCGTTAGCTGGTCCCAGTTGCAAAACTGATGTGAGTTCCTAAAGGCTTTAGGAAAATACTAATAGGAATGTTAAAATCCACTCTCTAAGTTGCTAGGGTGATGTATTTACAACGCTTAACATTTTTGGAAAGCTGTATTAATATTAGCCATTTAATCTGCTCTGTAGTCTGCTAAACCTCCAATCACTTGAATGCACCTCAGCCTTGCTCTTCAGGAAGCTTCATGTTTGCTAGAGCGTTGTTTGTACTAGGAACTTGCGAGAGAGAAACAAACCGTGACAGTTCTATAAATTTGCTTGTTATGGGAAAGGAAAGCTTTTCAATTGTTTCCCCCCACAGATACATGGTTTCCAGTGTTTACTCCGAAATATGCCTGACCCAGGTAAGTCTGAGTTGCATGTCTCACTTTTTCCTCAGTAAAGGCTGTTTTACTGTGGAGGCAGGATTAGCGTTCAGGCAGCGGCTGTACTGTCCCTTCATGGACATGGCCTCACAAAATGTTTGCTGCTGAGCACTTTGCCCTGGAGCAAAGTGCGGTGTAGGGAAGTGTCTAGCATATACCTTCCGTGAGCTTCTCCCCTCACGATTCTATTCCACTGTTAACAGCAAGAAGCTTTCTCAGCTGAGTTGTATCGGGGGGGCGGCTCTGTATGTTCCCCATTGTGGTAAAAAAGCCATCTTTACCATGAATTATGCAGAAGGGGAGGAGAGAAAACACAAACTATGAGAGACGGGCACAGTGTGTGCTAGTTTTTGTGAATTTTCATAATGCAAAGTAACTGAACATCTTCCTAAATATCAGTTACAGCTCAAGAGAGCCTATGGCTACCCTTTATGCAATCCGAGCTCCGCTGTGATGAGCAAACGGTCATTATCGGACATAGTTCTGGTGCTGCTGCAGCCATGAGGTACAATATGTATAACAAAAGATTCCTTACTACTACTGAAAGCAACTGCTTCAAACTGCATATATAAATAATCAGAACAAAATAGGACACAATAAAACAGTCCCCAAGTAAATCTAAAACAAAAATTTGGGTATGATAATATTACACAACCCCTTTCTGACTTGTCTGTAACTGCATCCTGTCCAAAGCTTTCATGGAAACACCACGTTTGCTAAAAGGCAATCTGAAAACTTTGCAATTGGGCTCAATTTTGTACCATTATTTCTTGAACTTTGCTTCTCACTTGCTCTTCTGATTTTTAATGAGAATTCTTCACATTTTCTTAAAATGATAGATAAAACAGGAGGAGGGGGAGCATCTAAAGACATTTGTTTAGCACTTTAAAAACACTTTAGAGCAGTGTTTTGCAAACGTAGGGTATCCGTTGCTGGGGAATTTAAAAGACTGGAGGTGAGAAGAAGGGGCCACAGTTTGAGCTTTCAAATGTCCTCCAAAACCTCAGCTTTCATTTGGGGGTGGGTAATGGTTTTATGGTTGCAAAGAAACCCTTCCAAATGTGAAGCAAGTGTAACCAGTGCAAACATCTGCATCGGTTTTCCCACCTTTTGTCTTAGAAAGCTCATCAAAGGATGTAAGAAAGGTGCACTCATTTCACTTTATGAACACACTCTACTCCTTCTTTTAAGTGATAGCTCATTTTGGGTAATATCTGCTGTACCTTCTTAAAGAAGAATGTAAGGGAGCCCTTTTGAAGAACAATTTTTTTAAGAACTGCCTCAATGATGTAGAAAACTCAGTGAGACTGACAGTAAGTGTTAACAAACGTGACTTTGGCCCGTGAGCCACTGGCACGTTTGTTAGTGCCCTGTCAGATGTTCTCTCGGGATTGCTCCTGAGCACGATGGCGACAAGGTCAGGCTGTAATCCTGGAGATCTCTGAGATTTAAGCCTGGGCTGCCGTCCGCCCAACTGGGCCTAAGCAGGGCTATAAGGTTTGTTATGGCTCAGATTGGCCAGATGCCCATCATGGCAGGGGGTGGGGGGCTGGGCGCAATGCGGGGACGACCACACATTCATGTCATCCTTGATAGCCTGGCTACCAGTGGGTTGGGACCGTGTTGGTGGCATGTTCTCGACGTGGGTTGTGTTGGGACGGTAACGTTCCGCCACCACACCTATAAACACCAATGTTACACAGTGTGACTGCACTACGTTTGGCTTGTACCAACATGTCAAAATTGTCACTTAAGTCTTGTTTGTTTTTTGTCTTTTCCCAGGTATGCAGAATCTCACAGAGTCTATGCTATCATTCTGGTTTCTGCATACACATCAGATTTGGGGGATGAAAATGAGAGAGCAAGTGGTAAGTTTATCTCTTGTGTCCTGGGTGTGGCACCCTTTTGAACACATGAACTGCTATGACATACTACAGTAACTGGAGAGGGACTCTTCTGCTTCAGATACAGCTGTATCCTGTCTCTGACAGTGGCCGATCTCGTTCACTTGGAAGAAGTACCCAACAGGTCATAATGGGGCGATCCATTCTTTGCTCACTCCCAGCTCCAGACAGTCTGAGATTATGTCGCCCAGCCTACTTGGCCAATAGCTGTAAATGGAACTATCCTCCAAGAACTTATCCAGTTCTCTCTTTTTTTCTTCTTTTTTTTTAACCCCAGCTATGCGACTGGGCCTCACCACATCCTCTGGCAACAAATTCCACAAGTTAATTGTGTGTTGAGTGAAAAAATACTTTTTTATTTGCTTTAAGTCTGCTGCCAGTTATAATGTCCTCTAGTTCTAGTACTATTTGAGAGGGTAGATAACTGCTCGCTATTTACTTGTTCACATAAATAGAGATTACTTACCAGTAACTCTGTTCTTTGAGAGAGCTCCGCGAATTCTCACTGATGGGATTCACTTCCTGCTCCACAGGTACCAGAATAACCTCTTGTCAGCAGTCTCCAGGCAGAAAAGCCTGGAAAAACACTAGAAAAGGAGAGGGCTCTGCCCTCACCCCACCCCCCGGCCGAAAGCGTGGGCTCCAGTTCGCGCGAGAGGCTATAAGACGGGGCGGAGCCCTTGCCGCCTCAGTTCCTTCCAATCCCATCCCGGGAAGACCAAGAAGGTCCTCCGAGACAGAGGGGAAGGCTGGGTGGGTCGTGAGAATTCGCGGAGCTCTCTCGAAGAACAGAGTTACTGGTAAGTAACCTCTATTTCTTCTTCGAGGATCTCCGCGATTCTCACTAATGGGAGAGTAACAAGCAGTAGAGGACTTACCACTGGAGGAGGGTAGTCGAGGAGGTTACTGAAGGGCAGTTTGCAGAACGGTAGTGCCGAGGCCGGAATCCGATGCAGCGGCCAAATCGATCGAGTAGGGCCTGGTGAAGGTGTGCACCGAGGCCCAAGTGGCAGCCCTGCAGATGTCCTGTAGGGGGACTCCACGGAGGTAGGCGGTAGACGAGGCAACAGCTCTAGTTGAGTGAGTGCGAAGGCGGAAGGGAGGCGACCTGCCCGCCTGGTCGTAGCATCGTTGTATGCAGAGACACCCCCATTTGGAAAGCCTTTGAGAGGAGAGCGTAACGCCGATCCGTTGGCCGCCGTAGGAAATAGTGCATCGGAGGCTCTGAAGGATCGGGTTTGAGAGAGGTAAAAGGAGAGAGCTCTTTTGACAGCCAGGGAATGAAAAAGTCTGTCCCTAGTGGATGTATGAGGCTTAGGGAAAAAAACAGGTAACGAGATGACCTGATTAAGGTGAAAAGGAGAAACTACTTTAGGTACAAAGGCTGGGTCTGTTCTGAGATCCACTCTGTCGAGATGGAAGATGGTCTAAGGTGGAGAGGCCCGTAGAGCAGAAAGTTAAGATACTCTCCTGGCCGAAGTGACAGCCAGTAGGAAGGCCGTTTTGATAGACAAATTCTCGAGAGAGGGAGATGCCATAGGCTCGAAGGGGGGACCCATGAGCTTGGTGAGGACTAGATTCAAGTCCCATGGAGATGTAGGTTGGGAGGTAGGCGGGAAGGAGTTGAGCAGACCCCTCCAGAAGGTTCTCATGAGGGGATGAGAGAACAGAGTTACTGCGCCTGGAGGATAGAGTCGAGAAGAGAGCACAGCTAAGTGTACCTTGAGTGAAGAAGTAGACAGGCCCAAGCCGTGCAGATGGAGGAGATATGTGAAGACGTGGTTCATAGACAGGTGATGTAGATAGCAGGGTAGAGCTGAGCACCAGGATGTAAAGAGTCTCCATTTAGATGAATAACAGGCCCTGGTGGACGGCAATCGGGAGTTGAGGAGGATGTTAGCCACCTCGGGGGAGGCATCGTGTACTAAGTTCTGATGAGCCAGGCGGAGAGGTGGAGCGACTGAAGGTCATGGTGGAGGATCGACCCCTGGTCCCTCGAGAGGTGGTCTGGGAGGAGAGGGAGGTCGAGGACATCGATGGCCATGGTTCTGAGCATCTGGTACCAAGGTTGGTGCGGCCAGGCCGGGGCTAACAGGATGACCTGAGCGTGGTCCGTCTGGATCTTGTGGAGGACTCTGTATAGGAGAGAGATGGGTGGGAAAGCATAAAGCAAGGGCCCCTCCCAGGAAATGGCGAAGGCGTCGGAGATCGATCCGAGATCGGCTCCTGCCCTTCTGCAAAACAGGGGAAGTTTTGCATTCACCTGTGAGGTGAAAAGGTCGATGGTGGGCGTGTCCCACCGATGAAAGATATCTGTGAGGACTCGGTCGTTGAGGGTCCAGTCGTGTTGGTCGGTGGACTTGCGGCTGAGGAGGTCCGCTAGGAAGTTGTCTTGGCCGGCTAAGTGAACTGCGTGAAGGTGAATGTTGTGGCGAATGCACCACGTCCAGATGGCCTGTGCCTCTAAAGAAAGTAGGGTGGATCTTGCTCCTCCCTGCTTGTTGATATACCACATAGCTGTGGTGTTGTCTGTGAGTACTTGGACATTGCGATTCTCGACGACGTGGCGGAGAGCGGCTAGTGCCCATCTGATGGCACGCAGCTCTAATAAGTTGATATGCATGCGTCTCTCTTCAAGGGACCACAGTCCATGGGCCGTGTGGTCGTTGGTATGAGCGCCCCATCCCGTGAGGGACGCATCGGTGGTGAGGGAGATGTGCACCAGTGGGGGGTCGGAGGGCATGCCGGTGAGGACGTGATGGAGAGAGGTCCACCAGGTGAGGTTGAGGAGGACGTCTGGTGGGATGATAATGCGCATGGAAGAGGGTGGCACGTAGGGTCGTATACAGTTGCACTGGAAGTGATGGTTTCCTACGAGAAAACGTAAATAACTACGATGAGGGTATTTAATGGAAATATGAAAATAGACATCTTTCAGGTCAAGGGAGGCTGGCCAATCTCCTTTCTGGAGCCCTAGATAGATGATGGGGAGTGAGGTCATCCGGAAGCGGAATTTCCTAATAAACTTGTTTAGATGGCGGAGGTCTAGGATGGGGCGAAAGCCCCTGTCCTTTTTGGGAACGAGGAAATAATTAGAGTAGAACCCGGTAAAACGTTGAGACCGGGGGTACCTCCCCGATCGCCCCTTTCGAGATCAGCTCCTGTATCTCAAGTAGTATTTGAGGTTTGGGGGGGGGGACACCCCCGAAGGGGTGAGTGAGGGGAGTCGGGTGGAAGAGTAAGGAACTGAATGGAGTATCCGTGGGTGATGATCTCTGTGACCCACCGGTCAGAAGTAAGGGTGGCCCAGAGCTGGTGGAAGGGCCGGAGATGACGGTGAAAGAGAGGAGGTTGGTGGGAAGCTCCCTTGACCTGGGGCAAATCAAAAGCACTGTTTGGATAGGGGGCCAGTAGACGAGGTGGAGGATGATTTGCCCCTGCCCCTCTGCTTCTGGAAGCGTCTGCGATTCTGAGAGAAAGAGCTATTCTGCTGTTGAGATTGGGGTGAGAATCTCTGATTGCCCTGTGAGGGCGAGTAGCGGTGCCTGGGTTGATAAGGATGGTAAGCGTAGGGGGTCGAAGGAGGGTAGAAAGACCTCTTTCGCACAGAACGGATAACTCCCGTGGATCTAGCCGTCTGACACATCTCTTTTACCTTTTTCAAGGTATCGTCAGTAGAGGCTGCAAACAGGCCCTCCCCGTCGAAGGGGAGGTCCTCAATGCGGGCCTTGTTCTCAGGGGCGAGGGCAGTCGAACGGAGCCAGGTGTGGCGTCTTAGTGTGATAGCGGAGGCTATACCCCTAATATTGGCATCCGCAATATGCATGTTTGCCGTTAACTGAAAACGGGCAATCTGCATGCCCTCCTGCTGGAGAGCCAGGATTTGGGCTGGATCAGAGGCCCTGTTGAGTTGTGCCCACAGCCCGTGCTGGTAGCCACAGAGGGCCGAGCCTTGGCCGCCTTAAGGGAAAGCGTCTCTGAAGAAAAAATCTTGCGACCAATGACGTCTAAACATCTGCCCTCCTTGTCTGCGGGGGAAGTTTGGAGGCCGCCGGCCCTAGACTTTAGGGAGGCCGCTGCTATCACCAGAGAGTTGGGAGCCGGGTGTTTATAGAACATTTCTGTTCCCCCTTCTCTGGGGATAGCGTAGAGGGAATCTGCTAATTTGTTGGTGGGTAGGGCAGAGGCAGGTCTTGCCCATACCACCTTGGAAGGCTCTAAGAGCTGGTCTAAAATTGGTAGCATAATTTGGCCTGTGTCACTGGAGCCCAGGATGCCAAAGACTGGCCCAGATTGTGATTTCTTAATCACTCGAGTAGGGAGGTTGGGAAGCGCGGAAGTTAGCCGCCTGAGCATCCCCTGGAAGGCTTTGGTGTCCTCGTGGAGAGGGAGGACATAGGGTCGGCTATGGCATCCTGTGGTGGTGGGGAGATGGTTTCGTCCTCATCTTGGATGGACGAGGAAGAGGAGACAGAACCGTCATCCTCCGAAGAGATGTGGTGCTCGCATTCTACCGGTACCGGGCTAGGCAGTAGTCCTGCCGGGGCGAGGAGCATGTCTAAGAGTGATGAATTGGTAGGGTCTAACCTTGGCTGTGGTCGGGCAGGAGTAGGAGCCGGGAGAGGTTGCGGCCGTATCGGTGCCTGCGGGGCCGCTGGTACCAGCGGTACTGATGCTTGTCTGGCACTGTGGTGGCATAGTGGTTGCAGAGAGTGTGGTGGTCTGGACACTGTGGCCGTAGGAGGGGCTCTGGGTGGCGCTGGGGGTACAAATTGCAGCAGGGCCCGCTGGTTAAAGGTGGAAAAGTCTCCCTCATACTGGGAGGGAGATCGTGATGGGTGACCCTGGCACNGGTGCCTGCGGGGCCGCTGGTACCAGCGGTACTGATGCTTGTCTGGCACTGGGGGTACAAATTGCAGCAGGGCCCGCTGGTTAAAGGTGGAAAAGTCTCCCTCATACTGGGAGGGAGATCGTGATGGGTGACCCTGGCACCCATATTCATGGTGGTCAAAGTCGTGGTAGTGCTCGGGCCGACGGTACCGGGGGAGATCGTCCTGGCGGTACCGGAAGTCGCTCCGAGGAGAACAGCAGGAACATGGAGAGTGAGAGCGGCGGTCACGTGATGGACGGCGTGGTCTATCCCGGTGGGAAAAGTCCGTCCTGCGATGGGTCTCATTCTCGGCTGTGAAATTAAATACCGAGGGGGACCAATGGCGGCTCTGCGGTTCCTGAAAGAAGGGGTGGGAGAACAGAAGCTCCGAGGGGTTCCGTTGTGCGGGTGTCGGTGTCGTCGCACTGTCAGGTGCCGGTGTTGTCTCCGCCCTAGCCAGGGCCGGAGATGCAATTGTCGGCGGTACCGGAGTCGGCGGTGCCCTCGCCAGGGCATCCCGCGGGGGGCTAGGTACCGGTGCTGGCTCTGAGAACACGGTCTCAACATGGAGTGGTCGCTCATCGGCGCTGCGAGAGCGTTTTTCTTTTTGTGTTCTCCCTGACGTCTATGGCAGTCCTTGGGGGCCGGTCCAGCGGTGCCGGTACCGGTGCCGATGCCGATGCTGGTGGCAGTGCCGGCGGAGCCTGTGGAGCCGGTGGTTACAGAGAGGGAGCCGGCTATGGCCGAGTGCACGGGCGAGGGCGCTCGAAACTCAGGCGAGTTTTGTCTGGGGGCTGGCCCCTGCACAACCGCAGCCACGGTTGACTCCATAGGTGTGGGACGGGAAGAAAGGGTGAGAGGCCTTTCGTCACCGCCCTGGAGAGCCTTTTTAGTTAGAAGTTCCTGCAGCCGCAGGCCTCGTGTCCGAAGCGTGTGCTGAGTTAGTCTGGCACAATGTGGGCAAGAGTTCGTGATGTGCCCCTCTCCGAGACAGGCGAGACAAAATTTGTGCGGGTCACCCACCGACAACGTGGCCGGGCACGACGCGCAGCGTTTAAAGCCCGGTTGTTTGGGCATGCTTTGCTGCCCAGGAGGCGGTGAGCCCCGGGGAGACCAAAGGGCGGGCGAAGCAGCGGTGGAGGAAGTTTCCTCAATTTCTTTTCGTTTTTTGCTAACAGCGTGCTGAGAAGCATGTGAGGTCTTCCAACGCGGTTGGAAGGAACTGAGGTGGCGAGGGCTCCGCCCCCTCTTATAGTCTCCCACTCTCGCGCGAACTGGAGCCCACGCTTTCAGCCGGGGGGGGGGGGGGGGGGGGGGGAGGACAGAGCCCTCACCTTTTCTAGTGTTTTTCCAGGCTTTTCTGCCTGGAGACTGCTGATAAGAGGTTATTCCAGTACCTGCGGAGCAGGAAGTGAATCCCATTTGTGAGATTCGCAGAGATCCTCAAAGAACTCATGATTTTTATAAACTATTGTATCCCATTTCTGTCATCTCTTTTCTAAGCTGAAGAGCCCTAACCTATCCAGTCACTCCTTGTATGGAAACTGTATGTATGGTGACCAGAACGACACAATATTCAAGCTGTGGTCGCACCATAGATTTACAGAAAGGCATATATGTTAAACTAAACTGCCCAAGTCAGACCAAGGGTCCATCTTAGCCCAGTATTGTCATAACCTGACATGGCAGGAGGGGTTTCAAATTTGGGTCCAAATCTGGCTCTCCGGCAGAGGCCATCCCGGCGAGCTGCCTGAGGCCCCTCCAAGTCCCCAGCAGGGGCCTCCCCCAGGCGTGCTACCAGGGATCCAGAGGGGGAGATGCCGGGGATTGAACCTGGGACCTTATACATGCAAGGCATGCGCTCTTACCACTTGAGCTATGCCCCCCCCTTGTTCTTATTCTCTATCCAGGGAATCCAAGTACAGTTTAAGCACCTGCAAAATCTGTGGGCTTGTTCTTATGAACAAGAGTAGTTACTCTTGAGTAACAACCTCCCTTTGCTTTTGTTACCATGAGCAGGGGAAAGCGGGGGGTTAAATAACTTTCCCCTTCTAATTAGGAGTACGGTTTTAGCCCAAACTTTGTAAACACCTTGCCTCCCCTCCTAGTGCATATAATAATTCCTTCAGATGTAGTAGTCTCCCTTCTTTAACCCCAATTCCTTGCACAGATAAGACTCTCCCCTTTAACACCCTCCCCCCCCCCCTTATGGAAATACAAGGAGGTTACATTGAATTAGGAGGTAGTCACATCCTGGGGGGCGGGGGGAAACCCGCTTGTGAAAACAAGCCTTATGAATGCCTCTAGCTCACAGTTGGTGTCCAGACGAAATTTGTTGTATTTGATAGTAGTAAGAATGCTGGGGGGAACTATTTTCAGTTTCACAAGCTTACTTTCTGTACTTTGCCTCCAGGATATTTCAACCGGCCGTGGCAGTGGGAGCAGATCAAGTCAAACTGCCTTCATATTGTACAGTTTGGTTCCACAGATGATCCATTCCTTCCGTGGAGTGAGCAGCAGGAAGTGGCTGATGAGCTTGCAGCAGAACTTCACAAATATACCGACAGGGGCCATTTTCAGAACTCTGAATTTCCTGAACTGGTCAGTGTGATTCAGGGAATGCTGGATAGTGCTGCTTAAATGGAAATGGATTCAGTTCGTAGGTCCTGGGGTTTAGAATATACTGAGGAGAAACCAGCAAAGTCCTCATGTACCTTTTAAAGATTATCTTCTGCATTTCATTCCTCTCAGTGCTTGTCTGTAAGATTAAAAGTGCCAATGCATGGGAGCCAATGGGATTCCACCCGGGGGCTTGCGCTGCTGCAAGAGAAACACCCCCTCTCCCCACATTAATGAGAGGCCCCAGGTTGGGGCATAGATTGCAAGCAGGCACTGATCAGACTCGGGAGTGTTCTCTCTGCCTGGGGACAGAGGAGGGAACTCTTGCAGGGAACCTGGAACACTTTTCTTTTAAGTGGAGAAATAAAGAAATAAAATGAACACCGAGGCAAGCCCCTTTTCCCAGGCTTTGTGTGGGATACCGAGCACAGGCTTTGTACTCTGTGCAGCAATGCGCTAGCTATATAGTGAGTGTGAGGTATCCTGTACACGGAAAGTGGAAAGACGAGCCTATGAGTGTGAAAGTCCAGTCCATAGGCACAAGGGGCCACGTTAAGGTTTTATGGACAATCTCTCTGATATCGCCACACTTTCAAGAGCTTGATTCGGCAACCCAACATTCTTCTCATGTTGTCTTTTATATGGAAGCAAGCGCGCTTGGATGCTGTTTGCAGCACAGGTGACAGGTAATTGTTGATGGGGGGTGTGACACAGGAGTGGGCTGGGCAGGGGTTCTGAGGAGCCTGGGTTCCCCAGTGCTTGGCTGGGACAGCCTGGCACACGTCCCTCTACTCCATGGTCCGTGGCAGGGGGAGTGTGCATGGAGACTGCTGGGGTACCCACCCAGGGAGCTGCCTGGTTGAACCCCTCCCCACTCCGTGGGCGTGGGCACTCCACAGCCATCCCACGCAGCAGACACGGACCTGCCCCCCAAGCCATGTTGGTGTAAAAGTGGCCTAAGACTGCCCATGGGGGAGGAGTATTGCAGCATTGCATTGTTGGTTTTGTCAGGCTGAGCCAGATCCCGGGATGGGCTAAGTGCCTTTGCTTGCCCCTTAACTCCGAAGACCTGATTTTCACACATTGCATTCTTCCAATGCCCACTGAAATCAGTGAGAAGTATGAACTTGCCGCGCTTCTGAGAAATTGGCCCACACAGCGTTGAGGGTGGTCAGCACCCGTCAGCACATACATAGTACCTGCAGTATCAGCAAGGGCCCATGTTCATTGCATTTCCCCCACTGACGGCAATAAGGAAAACGCAATGAACACGGGGCCCTGCAATCGGACAGTAAAGCCGGTTGTGGGGGGTAGGTCCGTGTCCACTGAGTGGGATGGCTGCGGGGTGGCCACGCACATGGAGTGGGGAGGGGTTCAAAGGGGCAGCTCCTTGGGTGGGTACCCTGGCAGCATCCATGCACTCCCCCTGCCATGGAGCAGAGCGAAGAGCACCAGGCTGGCCTCCGATATCAACCTGTCCCAGCTGAACACTGGGGACTCCAGGCTCCCCAGCACTCCTGACCGGTTCCCTGTGCCTTGCAAAGGCTCTCTTCCCGCACCGCACGCAGTGCCTCTGAACAGGGACCGCTCAGCCAGCATGGCTGGCTGCTGACGTTCATGCAGGCTGGGGCTGCGTGGGTACCTGCCCCCACGCCGAGCACAGCGCCCCAGGGTCGTGGGTGGATGCTGCATGCGTCACGGGAGCGTGCACCCACCATCATCACCTTCGGACAGGCACTTAGGTGGGTGGGGGGATGGGGACCTGTGTGGTAGCATCATCTAAAAATGGCCTAAGACCGGAAGAGACCCCAGATAACGCAACGGGAAATGGGGCGTGCTTGGGGCAAAGGCAAACCAGTGGGTCTGAGAGGCAGCGAGTGATAAAGGCTAGGGCGATTCTCTCAGGGTTGGGTGACAAATCCATCCCATCGAATGTCGTTTTTAGTGTGCCTCTCCCTCTCCTGCCCAGCAATGGCGTCGCTGTATGAGGGACCGGAAGTGCAGCTGCACCAGGGAGTATGGGTCCCCAGGCTCGTGGGGGCTCAGACTCCCCGGTTGCAGCTGCATTCCCTGCCACTGGGAGAAGATTCGGGGGCCCTATTCGATCTTCTGCACTGGGACCCATTCCAGTTTAGCGATGCCCGCTGCCCCATACGCTGGAACTGATTAGCTGCCATAGTTTGGCACCATGCTGTTGTGTCCAATCCTTTCTGAATGGAGCACGCTGTGAATGGACGTTTAAGCCCTTGATGATGTGGAGAAGAGAAAGCTGTGATTGTCACAGCCCTGCCACAAGTGTAGTCTCACTCCAGAGAGCCAGTGCAGAACTGCCCCTGCTGCGTTCAGAGGCAGCTTTGAGAGATTTATGGCTAGGGACCCTGCTCCCCACGATAACCTTCTGCAAACAAATTCAGTCTCTTCTCTCAAAAGCAAGGGGCAAACTATGCCAGCAGCCCCCGTTTCCTCTCCCTTCTAGGCACTAACACTGCTTGAAGATAGCAGCAGCGCAACAGCAAGAGAGAAAAGGAGACATGCTAACGTTCTGCACTCACCATGCCACAGAGGCAACTTCCATGCATTGAGCAGTAATACAGAAATGCAGAGGAAAAGTGAGACTAGCTCCGACTATCGACAATGTGAAGTGGCGGGAAGCCAAGATAAGCGTGCCTATCTCGGGGGCTCTGCAAAGTACGGAGGCCTTTGCTTTCTCTCTTTCTGCACATGCAGCATTTGCCATGGATGAACGGCTGGTCTCCGGCAAGACTCGCCTGGGATGGCAGACTAGGATTCGGTAGTGGAGACTGGAGCCTTTGAGACCTCCTAGCAGCACGACCCTAGTGCAGGAGGGGGGACCTGGGGGGTAATAACCGTGCATGAGCTGGAGCTTTCACTTCCTAGATTAAATAGTGGAGTTTTGCCAATGCCCTCCCAGGTGGGCCAATGAGGCACAAATAATAGGCCTGAGAGGAACAACAGTACAGGCACCAAGAACCAACACGACATTGCTTCTTGCTGCATAAGCAACAAGTAGGGGGGCCAGATATGCATATTTAAGACACTTATGAGAAATACAGGTTGCAGGACTGTATTGGCCCCAATGCAGCCCTGCAACCTGTATGTCTCATAAGTGCCCTCTGAAATTTGCATCTCTGTCCCCCCCAGCAACAAGTTCCGTTTCACACAAGTCTGATTTGTGGTGGGGCAGTTCCTGCTGCTAAATGGGATGCAAGTGCATTTGGGCCTCAGATGAACTGAGAGGTATGCACATTTTGGATCCTGCAGATCTGGCCTTGGACACCTATGGGCCTGGCCCTTGTCACTCATGGCTGGCTGAAAACCATCCCACCTTTGCACAGGATTTCAAAATGTTGACATTTGATGCCAAAAATTATGGAACAAATGTTGAAATGTTAATGTTTCACTAAAATTGCATTTCCCCCCCAAATTAAACAATAAAACTTTCATGAAAAATGTCCTCTCTCTGTAAAACAATTTCGTTTATTGAAATTTTACAGCACCAGCAAGCAGTCCTGGATTGGGTTGCTTTGCTTACTGCTTTGTAGGTGCTCTCCAGTTGGCCCCCAAGAATCCATGTATTTGGGTAGTGCAAGATCAATCTGGTCTTCTGCTGCTGTATCACTTCTGTGTCACTAGTGTCTGCTCCAGCTGCATTCACACAACACCCTTTGCGGGGAGGGGCAGGGATTGGCCCCAAACTCACATTTTGAGTGCTGGGTAAAACTCTTTATCACTTAACCTTGATGATCTCATGCTCTCTTATTGCCTTGCTCCTGAAGTCTCTGCTCAAAGGATGTCTTGTTACTGGCATGGTGTCATGTGAATGTTCTCCCATGGCTTGGCTCCCACTTTCTTTGACATCACTTCCAGCCTTCAACTGCCCATAGAGTACAGGAGCCGAGAGCTCTCCCCTATAGCACAGACCACCATTTTGGGACCATTACCTGTAGATAGCATAGGGGCATTCCTTCATGCTTGTAATGCGGGTATTAGAGAGGTGGTCAGGGCAATTCCCAGCGGTGAAAACATGCCATTGGCTACAGGCCAGGGGGTGAGTTGCACGGGGCAATGGCCGCCTTCTGAATGAAAGGAGGTGTTTTACATTGGCATTGTTGGAGGGGGGAGTGGAGCCAGCCACTGGGACAGAAAAGGGAAATGATGGAGGCTACTGTTGCCCTGCTAGGGGTTGGATCAATATCGCTTCTCTCCCCCCCCCCGGATTTTGCCAAATAGAAGAGGCTGCAGATACCTACCACTGTCCTGCACCAGCTCGCAGAGCCCCAGCTGACATTTCCTAGCTCACTCCTACGGCTGTACTGCTTATCCAGTTTGCACATTCAAGCATTAGCGTAGATCTCCTTCAGGGGTAGAAGTGGTTTGAAAATCCTCGTCCGATGGAAGCCAGTGCTGAGCCCCACTCCGCTCAGGACGGAATAGCAAGGAGTTGTTAGCAGGGGAAGAGTTGATATTCCCTTTATAATTCATATCAGGACAAGAGAGATGGAGGATTATTTCAGCTGGATAAAGTCCAGAGTGACATTTTGGTTAATCAGGCCACAATGGTCAGGTATTTTATACAGTGATAGGATAGATTTTGTTTCACTGGAATGGGGATCTGGGACTGAATGAGAGAGCAAAGCATACCCAAATTCAAGTGAGGTTGTTTTTAAAAAGAAGATACATTTGCTGTTGTGGGTCTGAGCCTCCTCTCCCTGCCTCACTGCTATTTAGTGAGGTCCACCGGATGCAGTCAACTATGTTATGGAGCCCTGGCTCCTAACGTAACATCATTCCCTTTTAATTGATCAAAAATTAATTACAGCAACATTTTCTTTCCCCTAATTTGGTGATTCAACATGTCCATCAAACATTCCTGTTAGGAGGGGACCTGGCCCCCCCATTTCACACAGCCCCCCAGCTTCTCTGGACCTGGTACTGGCACACCCTAGTCAAGTTCCCAAGCAAGCAGCTGGTTGCAAATGGGTTGCCTGTCTCTCCCGAGGGATGCCGCCTCTCAAGTTGTGTTTGGGTGAACCTTACCACAGTTTAAACATAGACGAAACTCCTTTTGAGGTGAAACAGATGCTCTTTGGAAATGTCTGGTGCAGTGTTCCACGCGGAGGCAATATTCTGTTCCAAATGAGATGCTAAGGAGCATCCTGCCACTGTAGCACCTTGAGTGGCTGAACAGTCCTTAGACAGCCTGACAAGAAATTACTTCGGGGGAGCCTCCAGGTCCAAGAAGAAGGAATTGCATTTGAGCAGTGTGGAAATGTGAGTTAAAGCCAGGAGGTAGCAGGTAAGGCTGGGGATCACTCATGCTAACAAATAGCCTATTCTCTTTTTCTGAGCACACATTCAATGCAGCTGCAGTGAATGTAGAGCTTCTTAACTAAACAAAGTGTGCTGCAGTCATTAAACCTAGAGAAATGTAGGTTTCCTTAACTCAAATAGTCAGACAAGTTGCATTGCTGTATTCCTCCCACTCCCCAGTACTTGGATATCTTAGGTTCGTTGCTTGGTTGCTAGCTGCTTTAATCCCTTAACAACATTGTGCCATGCATTCTGAATGTTTATGACCATTATTCTGGAAGCAGATTCACCAGGCTGATGACTTCAATTATGAGCTCTTGAAAAAATAAAATTGCTACTGGAAAAAAAAATGTCTCCGTAAGGTGTGTCTCTAACATTTAGCTTCCAGATCAAGTGCCATTTGCAGAACAGCAAAGAGAAGGTACCTTTTTAAGGTCCTCAAATAGCCTCCTCAGAGAGACTTCCACCGCCCTATTGGTTTGGTCCTTAGGCAGACAATATCCCCGTGGGGGGGCCACTGAGTCTCTTGCAAGTGCGGCCGCAGCTGGGCCAACCCGGGGGAGGGCCAACAGGGTGGCTTTCTCTTCCAGGAATGGGTAGAGATTGTTTGGCCATTTACGGAGGCCACCTCTCTTTAGCGGCTGCTCCCAGGCTGACCTGATGACGGCTTCGAATGTGGGAGGAAGCGGCAGGCGGGTAGGTGGTTACTTGGATTTGAGGAGCAGGTTCCTTTTTGGGCCCCTCTGCTGCAGGGTCTTCAGCTGCTGGGGTTAGGCCAAGAGCATCTGTGATTCTATGAACTTATTGAGCAATGTCGGGTTGAACAACTGCTCCTCCTCATCCGAAGACTCTCAACTCTCAGACCATTCCCCCTCCTCTGCGGAAGACTTGGGGGAATCGGGCGGGGATCACACACTTGAACGGGGCTTGGACTTTAGGCTTGTTGCCGCTCGTTCTGGATCCCTGGACTTTAAAAAGCCTTTGCGTTCCAGAAGCCTGATCAGTTCCATATCGGAGGCCTCCCCACTATCCGAGCCCAAGTCTGATCCTGCCCAGGACGACAGCGGTGAGCAGTAGTCCTCTGTGGAAGGTGCCCCCTAGCCGCTGGTCATGTCGTGTTTGTGGCTTGTATGTGCTGGGACAGGTGCTCTGGCGACAGGTGTGGAGGGCTCTGCTCCGGGGAGGTGCGCTCCTCCTATACTGTGGAGTGTTGCGTGGCTGGGGCTTCCCCTTGCCGTCCCGGATTCAGCTCCTTTGCTCACTGCGCCCTTGTGGTCGCCATTTAGAAAAAGGTGTTTTGTTCCCCCCCACTTCAAAATAGTGGTGCCCACATGACTAGGCAAAGATGGCAGCGCCCATGACACCACATGACCAGTTAAAAATGGCGGTACCCATGGATCCACATGGCCCAGGCAAGATGGTGGCACCCATGGAATCCACATGGCCCAGTCAAAATGGTGGCGCCCATGGGGCCCACTCAGCAGAACCAACATGGCACCGCCCCTAGATGCTGCGTGGAGGTATAAGAGAATACAGTCTGGGAGAACAACCCCCCCGAACCCTGCCGCAGGAGATGTGGGGGTGGGGACGAGATGGCAGGGCTCTCCCCCTGCCTTCCCCTAGCTCAGGATAGTGCAGGGCACGCACCGGGGAGAAATTGCTGCAGAGATATTACGCCCCTGGAGCTGCTGTTCCGTGGCCAGCGGTGTCAAAAAGAGCCGGGGGGGGGGGAATGGGACCCTGCTGCTGGCGGCTACAGACCTCCTCGGGCCGACCCACATTTGGTTCAACACGAGTCCCTGCCTCCCGGCCGCCTAAGCACACTCTGGGAACCTCCCCCTGCTCAGCGTAACCTCCCACAGCCTCGGGAGTAGTTCCTGGGGAGCGGCAACCCTCCCCTGGACGGTGCCGAGCAATCCGCCCCTTCCCCGTGGGGGGGAAGCGGAAAGAGGGCAGGGGGAGGCAGGTCGAGATGGGCACGAAGCCTGGCAAGAGGGGGAGGGAGATGAAAAGGGGACTCCTGTCCCGGCCCCCGAAAGCCTCCCAGAGAGCCTCCCAGGCGGAGGGAACCGCTGGGATTTTTCCGTGGATGGTGCCGAGCAAACCACCCCTCCCCCGTGCGGGGGGAGGCAGGTAGAGATGGGCTTCCTGTCCCGGAATCCAAAAAGCACCCCCAGAGAGCAACCCAGGCAGAGGGAACTGCTGGGATCCCAGAGGAAGCCTCTTCGGCCCCCACGCCATTGCTGGGTGGGGGGGGATTGCTGGAGCTTTCTGTTGCAGCGCACCAGACCCCATGCAGTGGGTGGCTGGCAGTGGCGGAGCCTGCTCTGGGCCTCCTGGTTCCCCTTCAGGGAGAGGAGGGGGCAAGCAGGCTCCTCAGTTTGGCTCAGCTCAACCCAGCGCACCTCTCAGAGGGAAGGGGAGCGAGCAAGCCTTGAAAATAATAAGGAACAAACGAAACTAAAACAGTTAAAATAATAAAATCAGCTCCCGCAAAGGTACTCTGGGGAGCAAAGTCTGCTTCTGGTAACTCCGAAGGCAGAACTCAAACTGAAAAGGGAGGGAGTGTCCCGCACCTGATCCGCCCACAAATTTAAATAGTTGCGGTTTGAGTACCTGAAGCAGGACAGTGCCAAGCAGGGAGCTGATGGAGAAAGGGCCCCGATGTCGTTTTCGTCATCATTATTGTTATTTTGTTATCATTTTGGATATTGTTTTCATTATTGGTATCAGTATCATTTTTGTTTCATTAGCATTTTTGGTATCGATATAGGTATCATCAGTATTGTTACTGGTATTCTCAGTTGTCGTTTTTGGTACTGTAATAACGAAAACGACATGCACACACCTACTTCTGTATAGCCAGCTGGCGTCTGCAAAAAGTTGAGTCACCCTTCTCTGGGCTACAGCTCCCATGGGGCTAGGAGCCAGCATAGTTTAATCCCACATGTAATAGTGCACTTTATTGCACTGCCAATTAATCTCAAGTCTTCTCTCTAGTGATAAAGGCTGTTCTTCATTTTCTCTACTGATACCGCAGGCAATGATCCCATGTAGCACCTGTGATTTTGCCAACGTTGAATCGGAGCTGAAAACAGCAACCACTTTCAGGCCGCTAGACGCTCTCATCCTATGGCAACAGTATGTGATGCCTGAACTGGGCGTGGCAGAGTAGCCTACAGGTGAAAGGTTCACCCTCCCCACCGGCATCCCATGACACACACAACCAGTGCACACTACGTTGCTAGTGTGACACAGCCAGAATCTGCTACACTGGGCCGTTACAGATTTCCTTGGTGAGGGAATCTTTGCTTCCCCTGTGCTGGAGCTGTGGCTGAAATGCCATGGGTTCAGCTGGTGAGACAAGGTTACTGCTAGTGTAATTTAGATATGCCCTAAGGCCATATACAACTGAAATCATGGTAGATTAGAGAAGAGCAGATTGATGGTCGATATCTTCCCCTTTGTTGAGCTGCACTTAGGAGCAGACCTTGTAAATACTCTACATAGCAAACTTCTCTCTACTACAGTGTTACCAGATGTAATAGCAGCTACTCCTTTGGGATTTTTGATCATTACATCCATCTGTGTAACCATGTATGCGTAACAGCTTGAGACCTGAAAAATCATTGGTGCAGACAAGGAGCTGCTGCTAGCACGTAGCTGGTTTTAGGACTAGAGCTGGGCAGTGCCCTGCTACTGGCTTTTGGCCAACCAGCAACTATAGACACATGGATTTTTGTGAAAGGCTAGTCTAGTTTCCTGTTCACCTCCGTGGTGTTTCTGGCAAGCAAGGGATAACTGGGATGGAATAAAGTAGAACTGATCACCTACCTCGGTGAATGCCTTTCTTCCTTGTCTCCGGGGAAACTCTCCAATGGGTAGCTCTGCACTTGGCCACTGGAGGCAGAAGAGTGCAATCTCTGTTGTGCATACGTGGTGGAGCTAGCCCCCCCGCTCCTCAGTCTGTATCCAAGCTGTAGGGCCACTGTCCACTTCCACTGAATACTGTTAACCAATAACTCAAACTCTGCATTAGGTTGCAGTCATACTTAATAACAGCCCTATAAATTATTTAGGGCAACAGAGAATCTAACTGCTATACCAGACTACCGGGACACTATTACTTACTGTCCCCCACTGTTCTTACCCTCCTGAGTGAGGGCTAATGGGTTTATCTGCTTCTTGCTTTGTTTTCCTTCGGGGGTTTTTGGCGCTGTCTTGTAGGGAGGGCTGGAGAGTTTCCGCGGAGACAAGGAAGAAAGGAATTCACCGAGGTAGGTGAACCAATTCTACTTTTTCTCCTGTCTCCGGTGAACCACTCCGATGGGATGTACCCAAGCCCTATACATCCTTATGGGTGGGAGCAAACCACGCCGGATGAATTCAGCACTGCCTGCAGCACCCATCTCCCAAAAGCAGCGTCTGCTGATTTGTAGGTATCTATCTTATAATGCCATATGATGGTAGGCAGGGACAACCATGTGGCCGCCCTGCAGATCTCGTCGTAAGGAGCCCTTGCTTTAAAAGCATAGGACCTTGCTGCGCTCCTTACCGAGTGTGCCCAAATTTGGATTGGAGACACCTTACCTTTTGCCCTATAGGCCTCCTGAATACATTGTTTCACCCATTTTGAGATGAGTGTTTTCAAGGCCTTGGATCCCCTGTAACCTATTTTAAGGTTCACAAATAGAGCCAAGGTTGACCTAAATCCCTGGGTTCTACGGAGGTACGCTTTTAGTGCCCTTCTTACGTCTAATTTATGCCAAACCTTTTCTTTAGGATGTTTCGGGTTTGGGCAAAAGGATGGCAGCACTATCTCCTGATTCTTGTGGAACGGAGTGTTTACTTTTGGAACAAATGCTTGATCCACTCTGAGCGTAACCGACTGTTCTTGAAAAGAACAGAAGTTTTCCTCAATTGATAAGGCCCCCAATTCTGAAATTCGTCTAGCTGACGTTACAGCTATGAGAAACACTACCTTAAACGTAACCATATAGGTCGAAATGTGTTTTAACGGCTTGACGGGCGGTCTAGTAAGAGCGTCCAAAACTAAATTTAAGTCCCAAGTAGGGTATCTGTGGCGATAGAGCCTTTGCTGCCTTAAGAAACTGCCTGACGTGGCTGTGCGTCGACACCTGTCTATTGGTCACTGCTTTCAGGACCAAGCCTACTGCCGCTGCTTGTCTTGTGCTTGCCTTAAGGCCCTTGTCCAGTCCCTCCTGAAGGAACTGCAGGATATCTTTGACCCCTGGTTTACGCGGGTGCAAAGCCCTGTCAGCCAACCACAAGGCGAACACCTTCCAGGTAGCCCTATATGCCTTTCTTGTCACTGGGCGCCTGGCATGTTGGAGTGTAGCGAGAACTGAGTCCGAGTAACCTCTCTTCTTTAGGGTCTCTTTGACAAGAGCCATGCTGTCATGTTGAGGTTGTGTAGATAGTCGCAGTGGAGAGGCCCCTACATTAAAAATGCTGGGTCTGTTCCCAACGACACGCATCTCCCGTGGCTGAGGGTTATGAGGTCGGAAAACCATGGTGTCCGAGGCCACCACGGGGTTACTATGCATAGACGAGGCCCTTCCTTGATGGTCTGGTCTATGATTCTGGTGATCAGGGGAATAGGTGGAAACCCATACAAGAGTCCCGCTGGCCATGGCTGGTTCAGCACATCCACCACCTCCGCACATTGAGTTCTTGCCATAAATCTGGGTAATTGTGTGTTGTGCTGGTTGGCGAACAGGTCCATCACTGGGAGGCCGAACCTTGCCACGAGATTCTTGAAGACCGTCTTGTTCAGCGACCACTTGTGTGGGTCCAGAGTTTTCCTGCTCAGCCAGTCCGCCAGGTCACTGTCTTTGCCTTTGATGTGCAAGGCTTTCAGGGAGGTGACGTTCTTTTGGGCCCATCTGAAGAGAATCTCCAATTCCCTGTGGAGGATCGGTGACCTGGAACCCCCTGGTGATTGATATACGCCGTCCCTGGAACCAGTTGTTCCATTGCGAGACATATGGCTTTCAGTTCCAGGTAATTTATACTGTGTGCCTGGTCTGTCTTGCTCCACCGCCCCTGGACTGAGCGGCTCCCGGAGTGAGCCCCCCAGCCTGAGGCTGGCATCTGTTGTGATTGTCTGCCTTACTGGCTCTGTGATTGGAACGTCCTTGGGAAACGGCTTGGGGCCTAACCACCAAGACATAGAGTGACCTAGTCCTGGGGGAATCCGCACCCATGGGTTGAGCCCCGCTGTTAGCTCTCACTGCATAGGCCACAGCAGCCTCTGCAAGGTTCTCATATGGAGCCTTCCCCATTGAACCTGTTTTGTGCAAGAGAATAGCAGCCCCAAAGACTGTGCCAGGGTCTTTAACAACCAGATGAGTGCCCTGATCTTGTCCTGCCTGGCTTGGGGTATCAATGTGACTCCTAAGTTGGTATCTCTGAGCACCCCTAGGTGCGCCAATCTGTGAGTCGGCTGGAGATGGCTCTTTTGCAGATTTATTAAGAACCCGTGTAACAAGAAATATTCCATTGTCCTGGCCAGGTCTGCTGTGATCTTGGGTAGGGAGGGGGCCCTGACTAGTATGTCATCCAGGTACAGGTAAATATGTACCCCCTCCCTCCTGAGGTTTGCCACCAGGGCTACTAGGATCTTCGTGAAGGTCCTCGGGGCGGACAGGCCCAATGGGAGGGCCTTGAATTGATAATGTTCTTCCCTGTAGCAAAACCTGAGCCACCTTCTGTGTAGCTGCCAAATGGGTATATGCAGGTATGCCTCCTGCGGGTCCAGGGAAGCTAGCCAATCTCCCTCCCTCAGGGATTGGGATATGGAGGTTACAGTTTCCATCTTGAACCTCTGTGGCCGGACTGATCTGTTCAGGAATTTGAGGTCCAAGATTGCCCTCCATGTCCCGTCTTTCTTTGGGATTAGAAACATGATTGAGTAAAGTCCCTGACCCCTCTGATATAGGGGAACCTCTTCTATTGCTTGACTGCCAAGGAGTCTTTCGATCTCTTGTGATATGGCCCTTTGTTTCTCTTGTCTTGTAGAGGCAGGGAAAGGTAGAAATCTTTGTCTGGGCCTCTTAGCAGATCTATGTGGTATCCGTGGGTTACGGTCTCTAGAACCCATTTGTCTGAGACTGACTTTTCCCAGAGCCCTGAGAAAAGTTGTAGCCTGCCCCCTACCTTTTGATCCCCTCGATAGTCAGGCATTCTGCTTAGACTGGCCCGAGGGAGAACCCCTTCCTCTTTGCCTGTCGAACCTGGGAAACTTACCTCCCCTTCCTCGAAAGGGGAAGTTGTTCCCCCCTTCTCTTGTCTTCTGTTGGAACCTTTTAAAACCTCAGCAGGCTGGTCTGGGCCTGTAACCTTGGGGACAAAAAAACTTCTTCGTACCCATCTGCTGGAGGTTTTTACTTTTGCTCTTATCATTTGCGTCTGCCAGTACCTTGTCAAGGCAGACCCCAAATAACTTCTGCCCTTTGTACGGGGCTGACGTCAAGAGGTTTTTTGCTGTTATTTCACCTTGCCACGATCGGAGCCAGACTCTTCTCCTGGCTGCTACTGAGCTTGCAACTGCTCGGGCTGACCACCCCATTGCATCTACAGTCAAGTCAGCAAAGAATGTCGTGGCTAGCATCATTCCCGAGGCCAGTACCTGGGCCCTGGAATCTGAAACCTCTGGGCCGTGCCTCCTGCATCCAAGCAAGGAGCGCTCTGGCCACGTATGAAGACATAACGTTCACCCTAGTGGCGGTGGAAGCTGCCTCTAGACCCCTTCTGAGGGCTCCATCTACTGCTCCGTCATTATTGTCTTTAGGGTAACAGTCCCCCTCCGTGGGGAAGACTGTCTCCCTAGCCAGAGACACTGCTGCTGCATTCACTTTTGGATTTTTAAAGATTATTTCCTTCTTTCTAGAGAAGGTGCACAGGGCTGACTGAGTTCTGTTCATTCTATGTGCCTTGTCTGGCAGCTTCCACTCCTCTAAGATTAACCTTTCGAAGGCCTTATCCAGTGGCATCCCTCGCTCCCTGCCATGTATTGAGGGGAGGGAGTCTTTCTCCTCTTCCTCCTGGGAATCAGAGGAACCATCTTTTACTGGCTTTTCCTTGAGGCCTAATGTCTTTGCCACTTGCGAGAGCAGGGACTCCCTGTAGCTTAGGGGGAATTGCCTGTTTCTGTCACGAGGGTCTGAGGAAATGTCCTGTGACCCTGCGGGATCTGATTCCTCCCCCTCATAGTCTATTGTTGCTTGAGCCTGAGGAAAATATGGCTAGTAACTTTTCCCTCCTTTTCCTGGGCTGCTGTCCATCAGGGCTGGCTTGTGACTCCTGAGGGGAGATGTGGTCCATGGCTCCCTCTTGTGGCATCTGTTGGGCTTTACCGGGTGGATTTCCCCTCCTTTTTGGGGTTATTCTGCTTCAGAGCTGACCCCAGAAGCCTGAGGGGAGATGTGATCTGCAGATCCCCCTTGTGGCCTCGTTTGTCTCTTAGGGGCCTTTAGCCATCCCTGTCTTAGGTTTTCCCCCTTCCCTTTACTCTTGGGGGATGAGTGAGCTGGCCCGGGGTTCCCCTGGCTGTGCAGGTCACCCAGCTTCCCCAGGGACTGTAATATCTTCCCCATAGTAAAGGCCATGGAGGCCATTGATAGTTGCGGTTCATCCTCATGGTTCTGAGGAGTCTGGTCACCAGGAGCGGAGTGTCCCGCAGTAGGGTCTGCAGCTGGAAGCAGCTCTGTGGGGGAGCTGCTCTTCCCGCTACCGCATGCAGTGCTGTTCCCGATAGCGGGGGGATGGTGGGTGAAGCCCAGCCTCCGAGGGGGTCCTAACTACCCTAAACGCCCAGCGGATCCCCCGTTCCCAGGCACCTTGCGAGGGAACCGGCCTGGACTGTTAGGGCTGCCGTTGGTGCTGGCTGGCCCTGTCCATGTGGCCCCGCTTGCTTGCCTGGCTCCTGACCCCTCCTCTCGGGGTTTGAGCCTTGCCGGAGCTCCGCTGTCCTGCGGCTGCTGATCCAGCTCCGCTCCCTGTTACTCTCAGGGCACTCAATACTGGGGAGGATCGCCTTCTGGCAAGCCTTTCACCTAAGTGTAACCTGAAAACCCTGTCTAATTTGTCTTTCAGGCGCCGAGCACGGCAAAAACGCTCCAAGCGGCCCGAAGGCAGAAGAAAAAACTGAAGAGCAGGGGGCTAGCGCCACAACGCATGCGCTACCGAGATTGCACTCCTCTGCCTCCAGCGGCCAAGCGCAGAGCTACCCATCGGAGAGGTTCACCGGAGACAGGAGAGAGAGAACCAAAAAAAGCAGGGGAAGGGACTAAGGGGGATGCTTTCACAGTTGGATTCTCTTTGGAAGAAATCTTTGCACAGTCCCAGCAGTTCCTACTCTGGAGCTGGTTTCTGTCTCCCACAACCAGCTGCATTGCACCAAGGCATAGCATCTGGGAAACAGCGGGTGGGAAAAGACTATCCGGTAGCCACAAAGAAGCAGTGGCATAAATGTCTGTTCAGCTAGCTGTGTGCACAGGATGACATTTCTTTAGCATGGGATGGATTTGCATGTGCTTACTGTTAAGTCTGGTATTATTATTATTTTATTATTAACAAACATTTATATAGCGCCAGCAGTGTGCATGGCACTTTACAAAGTAATAAAATAGACACGGTCCCTGCCCCTAGGGCTTACAATCTGAG
>QEPC01014298.1:1346951-1403316 GCA_003113815.1 Sphenodon punctatus
GAGCAGAGAGGAGATTTCCTTAAGGGAGGCAGGGGAGAAGGAGGACATGAGAGAAGGAGGGGGAGGAGGGAGAGGGGTGGGAGTGGGAAGAGAGGAGTGGGAAGCGATGTCGAGGCGGATCTTGTCTATCTTGGAGGTGAAATAGTAACTCTCAACCTATCCTTCACTAAACTGTCCTTGCCGCACCCTCGAACTGGCTAGGCACCAGAGCTTTGCCTATGGCTAAGGGTTGGAACCAGGAGGCTTTTAAATGCCAGAACATGTGAGAACTTGCTACTTGCTTCTTAAATGCCAAATGACTTTTCCAATCAAAATTTTAATTTTGTATGCTATAAAAGACAAACGAAACATAACCCAGGACAACATGGCTTTGTACAGACAACTGAACACAGATTCGGTGGGGAGTGGGATGGATAGACCCGTTCTTTACAGTTATAATAAAAAGTTTACTCCAAGTACTCTGTTAGGCAGGTAGCAAAAGAGACAGACACTAAGACCACAGAAAGAGCAGCTGTTTCTCTGAAAAACAAACAGCTCTGTAAGGAGAGAGGGGGAGAGATTGCTGCATTAAAATCCACAACCCCATGTCACCCCCCCCCTCGGCCCCCCCAATCTGCATACAATGCAGTGGCTGGGCTTTCACTCTCAGCAATCTCTACCTCCTCCACACACATCCCCTGGTAGAGAACCTGCAATGCTTGGCTCTAGCAGTCACAGTTAAAAAAAGGAGTTATATATTAATAGTTTCTTTTGCACTCATTCTTTGATGCCCAAGTAAATTTTGTTTAAAAAAATAAGCTTGTTGCTGTTGAGACTCCTCCTCCTCCTCCTCTCTCCCCAGCCATTTTCCATCCATTGGCGTGAGCTGCAGAGGTGCTCTGTGGGAAGTGAAGAGAATCTGATAAGATGGAATTATCATTTATATAGCATTTTCAGTATTCAAAGTGCTTTACAATCCTTATGTAGTTCACCCTATCAAACAACCCTGAGGTAGGACACTCATTCCCCTTTTACAGAAGGGGAATGGAGGCTGAAGGACAGTGACTTGTCCAAGGCCACCAGTTGAGCTCATAGCTACAATGGGATTTAAACCTCTCTCTCTCTGGTCCAACTCCAACATCTCATTCACTAGGCTACACTGGCTTGCAGACTAACATTCCATGCTACAAAAGGGAGTACGGATTATCATTCATATGGTATAAGGGGGAGAGGGAGAGAGAGGTGGAAACAGGTCTTTACAGGGCCGATGATAACCAAGGAATTCATTTACAGCCATCCTACCTCAACCCGAGTTTGCAGCTG
Organism: Sphenodon punctatus; assembly: GCA_003113815.1. Taxonomy (NCBI): domain Eukaryota; kingdom Metazoa; phylum Chordata; class Lepidosauria; order Sphenodontia; family Sphenodontidae; genus Sphenodon; species Sphenodon punctatus. The sequence goes on from QEPC01014298.1 coordinate 1,348,254, forward strand.
TATTCTAGGTGACTTGCTTATGCAATTCCTGTGAGCCGAGTCTTCTGTTTATCTGCCTGATTAGTAACCACCTCACAGTATAATCAAGAAATTTTCCTATCAGAAATCCCTGAATAGCAAGTAGACAACTTTTCCTGCCGAAATACCTGAGAGGCAGAAGAAGTGACTGGGTAAATGGAATCTTCTACTATGGTATAATCCCTAAGAGATGCTCTCTCTCTCTCTCTCTGGCTGGTTAGAAAACACTTCAGTCTTTTCAGAAATCCTTAAAACAGCTACTAAACAAATTTTCCCTTCGAGGCAGTAAAACTGACTAGAATGGAGTAAGTAGTGATTGGTCAGGTGGAATCTCCAACTATGGAGACTTAGGAGATGACTGGTGGGTTTGGAATCCTTTTCTACAAGGCAACAGCGGAACAGAATGTGTTTGAGATTGAAAACTGTAACAAACACTCCTGGAATGACCATGAGATCAAAGTCCCTTCAGGGAATATCACCAACGTTTATTCCAGGTTTGCTCTGTGGGGAAGGAATTTGCTGAGAAGTGACCAGAGCAGCCTTCAGGATTAAGATGGAGTACTGTGATTGGCTAGAGGCTACTAACCTGATTGGACACACACACCCTGTACCGATTGGTCTTTTTCTCAATCTGCATAATAGAGGGGACCTGATAGAGAACCGAGTAAAATGAGCATGTGACCAAGGACCAGAAAGGATATACATAGAGGGTCATCCTGGAGAGGAAGGACTTGGATCTGTTGAGAGAGAGAAGACTCGGAGTAGCAGACAAGGGAGAGCAAAAACCTCAACCCTAGAAAGCAGTGATAAGGCAGAGGGGAGCACAGAAGCTGAGAGAAGGGGAATCACTAAAACCAAGGATCCCTCTGAGGAGGTGCATGAACCTGACTGATGGCCTGGGGTTGCCTCCACCTGCTAGCCGGAGGTTTTGTGACCTGATTAGTCTGGAACCCAATACCTGCAATGGAAAGGAGTACTTGCTTACCTGTTTTGGGTTTAAAAATGATGTGTGTGTGAGGAAGCCCACTCATGTTATAAGCCAGCTGTTGGAGGGGGGCTTGGCCAAGCAGAGGGTGACATCGAACCTAGCACCCTTGGCACAGCTGCCCCCAAAGCCGAGCATCTGAGCCACAACAGAAGGGCCCTTTTAAGGCACTAACTGTAAACTCTTTGTATGACCAACTATACAGTGCCCATCCTCATGACTAAGGTAGATAGCTCCCCCGGTAAAACTTTGGAAAGGAAGTGGAAAGGTTGGAGGTTCAAAGCTTCCATAGGCATAGAAACATCAGAGAATCCACCACACACGCTACCACTATATTATTGTTTCCTAGAGTAAACTTATAAATGCAAGAAATCACACCTTTAGTCAGACTGGAACTCTTGACCTATCAGCAGAGCTATAACTGGACTGTTTGTCAGCCAGCAGGGGAAGGACTCTATATAGGGCCCAGCAAACTCTATAGCTGTTTGTAAGGTTGCTACAGGTACAGTTGTGGTGTGGCTGGGTAGCTAAGCTTTGTGCTTGCTGTGCCAGGTGTCGTGGGTTGTAGCCTGCATTGTGTTTCCTTCCCGTTACCTTTTTTAACAAAATAAAACTCTCTGCTCCTATTGACCCTAATGGATGTAGGATGCAAGCTGAGCTGTGAAACAAGGAGCTGCTCCTTCATGATTAAAAAACAAAAGACAGAGGGGCTTTCCCTTCCCCCTTTGATGCTTCCATACAGTTTCTTTGCCTATAGAAGCCTTGAACCTCCAAACATCCCACTTCCTTTCCAAACCTTTACCAGGGAAGCTACTAGAGCAACGGCTAGCTGTGCCCGTCTAGTTTGTCATGAGGATGGGCACTATATCTCAGTCAGAGAGAGTTTAGAGTTCTGGTCTGGCTCAGCTGTGACAAGGATACTAAGCTCCTATGCTGCCCCCTTCTAACAGCTGCTTTATAAAATGAGTGGGAATTCACACACAGTTTCCTAAGCAGGTCCTTGTCAGATCCTCTGGGAGCTGTGTGTACTTCTCAGCCCACAAGTGGCAAATCAGGTAGGGCATATTTATTTATTTATTTATTTGCACTTATATGCCACCCCATATTTGATGGGCAGACCTGTTTTGGCTCTACTCGAGACTATACCTGCTGAGAACTCTTGAGTCATGTGAGTGGTACTCACCCTTACTAGTTAGGACAGGGGTGAGCAACCCAAGACCAGGGGGCCAAATACAGACTATGGCAAGGTTTTATGTTGTCCCTTTCCAGGTCCTGGCCCCTGGGGTCCTACCTCCAGCCACTGAAAATCTGAGCGCAGGTTAAGGGACCAGAGATAAGGTCACGTACACACTCCATGGCACAAAGCCATGATCAGGGCCTTCCTTTTCTTCAGTGCACCACGCAAGAACATCTGCCCCAAATTCTATGTGGCCTCTGAAAATTAGTACAAGCTCCAGAGTTTCCACCTCTGAGTTAGACAGCATCATTCGTGATTGGTGAGGTTTTATTCATAGCTCTACTTTATAATGTCACTTGTAACTTAATGATAATATGTAAAGTGTGGATGTAGAAAAGAGAATTGGTCACCTACCTTGGTGAATTCTTTTCTTCCTCCGCTTAGCAGACAGTCCTCCGGCTGGGTAGTACTACCTTGACCGGCAGACGGCAGAATAGAAACTTTTGTGCGCATGCGTGTACCACGCCGCCGCCTCCTTATCCCCAGTGAGTTCCAAAGCTTGTCAGCGGCGGCCTGTAACTCAGCTTATAATTAACTGGCTAACTGTGCAAACAACTGAACCTCAAACTAACAACCTACGGCCAAGACGGCTGAATTCCATAGCTTCTGTCCTAAGCTGCAAATGGAACAAAACCCACAGGGAATCCTTATTTACGTATCGATTCTCGTGAGCTATACTGTTCCTAAGGGGAACCTTTTGAAGAATCCAGGCTTATATTATATCAAAGACCCCTCCTTAAGCACTCCCTCGCAAGGGATCCACTGATCCCCATAGAAACCCCTTTCTTTTAAGAGTCCCTCTGCCAGGATTGTACTGTTCCTAGGGCGGGTCCGGAGGACTGTCTGCTAAGCGGAGGAAGAAAAGAATTCACCGAGCTAGGTGACCAATTCTCTTTTCTCCCCCCGCTGCAGACAGTGCTCCGGCTGGGATAGACCCAAGCCATTCGGCCATTCAGGGAGGGCAAGGAAGAGTCCCCGGGGGCTCCAATACCGCCTGCAGGACTCTCCTCCCAAAGGCTGCTTCCGCAGACTGAAAGGGGTCAATTTTGTAGTGTCGCACAAACGAATGTAGGGATGCCCATGTTGCTGCCCTGCAGATTTCAGCGTATGACGCCCTGGCCCTAAGGGCGTAAGAGGTTGCTGCCCCCCGCACCGAATGTGGCCAAATCTGCACAGGAGGAGTCTTGCCTTTAGTCTTCTATGCCTCCACAATGGCCTGTTTAACCCAATTTGAGATTAATGTTTTTGAGGCTTTGATTCCTGCTATGCTGGGTCTTATGTTCACGAACAAGGCTGACAATTTCCTAAAGTTCTTAGTCCTATGCAAATAAATTTTAATGGTCCTCCTCACATCGAGAGTGCGCCATTTTTTCTCCCTGGGGTGCACTGGGTTAGGGCAGAACGAGGGAAGGACAATCTCCTGTGCTCTGTGGAAGACCGAGTTACATTTGGGGATAAACGCCTGGTCCAGTCTCAATGTGACAGATTGCTTCTGGAAATTGCAGAAGTTCTCCTCCATTGACATGGCCCCCAGCTCTGACATTCTGCGAGCTGAAGTGACCGCTACGAGCAACACCACCTTGATGGAAAGCCAATACAGAGAGACATGTGAGAGAGGTTCGAACGGCGGACCTGTCAGCGCGTCGATCACTAGATTAAGATCCCAATAAGGGTATCGATGGATAACGGGGGGTGATAGGTGCTTTGCTGCTTTCAGAAATTGTCTTACGTGCCTATGAGAAGTTATGTCAATACTAGACACCGCCCCCAGAACTGAGTTGAGCGCAGACACTTGTCTCACCAGTGTGTTGTACCTAAGCCCCTTGTCGAGCCCCTGCTGTAGAAACTCTAGTATCTGAGGGATAGAGGTTGCGCAAGGCTCAAAGTTCCTCTCTCCTGCCCATAGGGAGAAGACCCTGCAGGTTGCAGAATAGGATCTTCTAGTCACTGGTCTCCTAGCCTGCAGGAGAGTTTTTAATACCGGACTAGAGTATCCCATATCCTGCAGCGCTAGGCGCTCAACCTCCAGGCTGTTAGGCGCAGCACACTGGGATTTTCGTGGAATACCGGTCCTTGAACGAGAAGATCCTGAGACAGTGGGAGGCGAAACGGTTCTTGGATTGCCAGCTCCATCAGAGCTTAGAACCACAGACGTCTCGGCCACCATGGTGCCACGATGATTATCTGGGCCCTTTCCCTCCTGATCTTGGCTATTGTGCGTGTAAGTAAGGGGAAGGGAGGGAATGCATATAGCAGACCCCTTGGCCATTCCTGATTTAACGCATCCGGTGGGAGATTGTTTTGAGCCCTTACTCATATGAAGTGTTCCACCTGCGCGTTTTCTTTCGTTGTGAAGAGGTCCAGGATTGGCATCCCGAATCTCCTGGCAATCATTCGGAATACGCTCTTGTTGAGGGACCACTCGTGCGGATCCACCTGCCTTCGACTGAGCCAGTCCGCATGAGAGTTCTCTGAACCCTTGATGTTGATCACCTTCAGGGAGGCCAAGTGGCCCTGGGCCCATGAAAACAGGAGAGCCGCTTCTCTCTGCAGGGTTTTGGACCTGGACCCCCCTTGGTGGTTGACACAGGCTCTCGCTGTTGTGTTGTCTGTGTGAATGAGTACATGTGTTTTTCTCAGGTGTGGTTCAAACTTTAGGAGAGCCAGGCGAATAGCTTTCAGCTCCAGAAAGTTTATGGATCTTATCTGGTCTCTCTGGCTCCACAACCCCTGTTATCGCGGCCGAGTTCATGTGAGCCCCCCATCCCCTGAGACTCGCATCGGTGGTGATGACCGATCCAGGAGGCTCTGTTAGTGGCACCCCCTGTTGGAATCTTTTTGGATCTAACCACCAGGACATTCATGGTTTTATATGTCCCAGGAGGGAGACCCAGGGATTTGCCCCTTGCGTAAGCTCTCTCTGGAAAGGAGCCAGCAAGGCCTGTAAGGGCCTTAGGTTGTGTCTGGCCCACGCTATGTGTCGTGAGCAAGAGACCATGAGTCCCAGTAATCTGGCTAGTGTCTTCAGACTCAAGCAGGAGCTGGCTTGAAGGAGAAGAACTAGAGCGCGGATCTTACTTCTCCTTTCTTCTGGGACGCAAGTGATATCTAGGGCCGTGTCTATGATCACCCCCAAATGCTCTAATCTGCGTGTGGGAGTCAGGTGGCTTTTCTGAAAGTTCACTATGAATCCGTGGCGGGATAGATACGAGATGACCCTGTCCACACTCTGGGATGCTGACTCCTGCGTCTGTGCCTTGACCAACAGATCGTTGAGGTAAAGAAATACATGTATCCCTTCCCTGCGAAGATTCGCTATAAGCGTCACCAGCGCTGATGAGAGGTCGAAAGGAAGAGCCCTGTACTGCCAGTGTGTGTTGTTGATGGCAAAACGGAGCCATTTCCCATAGGCCGGGTGGACAGGAATATGGAGATAAGCCTCTCTTAGGTCTAATGAGGCTAGCCAATCCCCCTTGGAGAGATTTTGACAGACTGAGGAGACCGTCTCCATCTTGATTCTCTTGGGTGAGACCCACTGGTTCAACCTCTTGAGATCCAGGACTGCCCTCCATTCCCCCGTCCTCTTTGGCACCAGGAAAATTATGGAGTACAGGCCGCTTCCCTTTTGCTCCTCCGGCACTCTCTCTATCGCCCCCATAGAGTTTAATCTTTCTATCTCTGCTGACATGGCTCCTGCCTTCTGATGTTTTTTTGATAGGGGAGCGGGAATGAAGTGTCTCCTTGGTTTTTGGAGGAACTCCAGTCTGTAACCTGCGTTATGATTTGGAGGACCCACTGGTCTGATATGGACTCTGTCCAGATTTCCCTGAAATCTGACAGACGTCCTCCTATTCCCTCCCCTCTCAGACAGTCATGCCTGCTTGGCTGAGGATGGGCCAGCCTGCTCTCATGGCCTACCCCGTTCTCATCTTCGTTGCAATTGGCCCCTGAAGCAAAAGCCCTGCCTGTGCCAGTCCTTGTCGTGAAACTGGCCTCTTTTCTGCCCTGAGGGGAATGGGTTTGAATACTGGGGGTTTCGAAAACGAAAATAGGGGGCGCGAAAGGGCTTCTTTTTTACCCCCAGTTGCTGCAGTGTTTTTCTTATTTTTATCATTTGCGTCCTCTAGGACCTTGTCCAGGCATGTCCCAAAGAGCTTGTGCCCCTTACAGGAACTAGACACCAGCAGGTTCTTAGCTGTGTTGTCCCCCATCCAGGTCCTGAGCCACACTCTACGTCTAGTCATGATCTCCAAACCCGCTGCCCTGGCAGACCAGGCCAGTGCGTCTGTAGTGGCATCCGTCATCAAAGCATTAGCCAGAACCACCCTTGCTGACAGGGTTTTTGCCCTCTTATCTGTCACCGACGGTGACTGCATCTCCTGCAGCCATGCCATAGATGCCCTGGCCACGTATGATGCTAGGATGTTAATCCTAATAGCCGTGGAGTTTGCCTCAAAGGCCTTCCTAAGAACGCCTTCCATTGCTCTATCTGAAGGGTCCTTCGGGTAACAATCACCCTCTGTTGGGAACACCATCTGCCTTGCTAAGGAGGCAGCCGCTGCATCGCCCTTGGGGGATTTAAACCGGTACTCCTTCCTTCTGGAGAACCTGTATAGCGTCTCCTGTGATTTATTCAGTCTCGCTGTCTTTGATGGGGCCTTCCATTCTGAGATCAAGAGCTTTTCGAATGCCTTGTCTAAGGGGACACCGTGATCCCTACCTAAGGCAGACGGAAGGAGCTGTCTATCATCCTCCTCCTCAGATTCGGATGATTTATCCTTAGAAGGTTTTTCCTCAATCTGTAAGGTTTTTATGACCTGTTCTATTAACTCCTCTCTAAATGAGAGGGGAAAATGTCTGTCTTGCTATCGGGTTGTGCTGGCTCCTGCCATTCTCCCTCCTCTTCCTCTGAGTAAGAGGAATCGGAGTCTGTGTCTGATTGCACGATGTCAGAGGCTGTATGGCCACGAAAGTCCTCAGAGCCACTGGGTGAGGATTGAGGCGAGCCTAAATGGAGGGAACTCACACCCCCTAGTGGGCGAGTTTTGCTGCTCTCTCCTTTTTCCCTGCTCTTTTTCCCTCCTGCCTTTCAGGCGAGATGGGGGATCTCGCCTGAGAAGGCCTGGGGCTCTTTTTCCTGCCCTGCTTTTCGCACAGCCAGGAGATGGATTCAACCCTCTTGGCCATAGTGCCAAGTGTTCAACTGTGCCAGCCCGTCTGCCTGGGAGACCTGAGGCTGAGTGGGCTGAAGCTGAGAGGACTGAGGTTGGGAAGTGGCTTGCGGTTGAGGGGACCTTGTAGGGACGCTGCCTGAGACCTGCCAACATAAGAAAGGGCTATAAAGTGGCTTTCCTCTGGAGAGGAGCAGAGGGTGAATGGTGGAGAGAGCTTCCTCCCACGATTATAGTCCTCTTGTGAGAGGACAGAGAAGGGGAGATATGAGGGGACGAGGAGTGGAGCGAGGTGATCCGAGAGCCTTCACCCCCTTTTGTAGCTCCCTCTCCTTTCTCTCTCTCTCTAGTGAAGCCCGCTCTCCCGTCACTGTCGTGAGGGAGAGAACGGGGCCTCGGTTTCCTCTCTTCCTCCGGGAGGAATAGCCGGCCAAGTCTTTTATTCAACCGTGCTGCTGCAGCGGCAGAGGACGGTTGCGCCACGAAGGAGCGAGCTCGCTCCTTCCTGTCCCGGACAGCCGGGCTTGAGTGCGGCGCCCTGTGGGCTCCTCCTACCTCCCAAGCAGCGGCGTGGGAAGTGGCAAAGAGAGGGGACAAGCCGTTGCAGCGGCGAGGCTGCTCCCCTTGAAAACCCCGTGCGGCTTGAAATGAACTCTCCGAGTCTTCTCCCGGAGTTTGCGAAGATCTAACTTGCCGGTATCAGGCAGAAGAACAAACTGGGAAGAAGGAGGCGGCGGCGTGGTACACGCATGCGCACAAAAGTTTCTATTCTTCTGCTGCCTGCCGGTCAAGGTAGTACTACCCAGCCGGAGGACTGTCTGCAGCGGGGGGAGAAAACATAAAATAGTGTATCAAGTGGTTAAGGATACTACCATCATTAAATGTAAATAGGTTTTGTAAACAAGTTGTTTGATCTTTGGGGAAAGGGTGGTAACTACAAAGCCAAGGCCTATAAGGCACAATTATCCAACCTGTTGCATCACAGGAAGGAAAAAGGGCAGTGAGACAGTCCCATATTCTCTGTTGTAATTAATTCCAACACTACCAGAGTGGCTGTCCCTTGAGGGGTAGCTGTATAAGTGAAATGAAAGAAGGGTTACACTTGCATCTCCCTTCCCACCCCAAATTTCTTTTTAGAGCTTGCTACCCCTTACTCCTGCTACCAGGCAAACGCCAGAACTAAACAGCTAGTTTCCCTTCAGCTTGGGTCCAGATGGAAAGTTCTTTTCCTTCTCTTGCAAACCTCCTCCCCCATAGATTTTCCATCTTCCCCCAGGGCTCTCACTCCTGTAGCTGAGCTCTCTTGTGTAGGACAGGCTCTGGAGAGCACTTTGATCCTTAAGAGCAGGGATGATAGGTATGAGCCAGCCTCCTTTATTGGCAGTCGTGTTATCCCTCTAAGTTAGTGCTTCCCAATCATTATTTTTTTTCACCTAGGTGACCCCATTTTGAGATTTAAATATAATCCTGTAACCCAAGACAGCAGAGTATCTCTAATTAACCAGGATCATGACCCTAGCTATAATTGCCAGATCTCTACTTGGGATCCTGTCCCATAGTTTGGGAACCTCTCTCCCTAGCTGACACCCTTCCCAATCAGTTTTCAATTCAGCAGGAACCAGGCTCCCAACCAATAGCAATGAAAAATGATGGGCAAAGCAAATGCCTCAAGAGTGCCAAGAATATATATACAAGGCATACAACAGCTCAAAGGATTCCCTTACATACTCTTACAAAATGGAGGGGGGCAGTTTCAGAGAGCAGTGCGCCAAGGGAAGCTACTCTCCTTTCTGGAGGTAGCGGTCCGTGCAGGACACAGTAATTTGTGGCAGAGACGCACACACTCAGAACCATTCAGGTTGGATGGAGACGAGCAAAAGGTGCAGTTCTTGCCGGAAGTTTCTCGTCTGGTTGGCAGGTTCCGTTAATCCAAGACTAGCGCATAAGTGCTAGAAAGGAAAATTGGGCACTTACCTCCTGAATTTTCCTTGTATTGGGGGTCCTCTTGGATGGCCAGCTAATACAGTAGGGTAGATCCCGCCATCAACCAGTAGGAGGCAGACATAACGATTTTTGTTCTTTTGCTCCAGAGTATCTGGAGATTTTTGCTCCAGAGTATCTCAGCCTTTTGCACTCTCTTACACACTTTCTATTAACGATAAAACTTAAAACAGAGTCATCGTGATTTCTGTTAGAACAAACAACAATAGTGCCCTCTTTTCTCGCACTTTCTACTATATAACAATCTAGGCAACCGTCAACTCAACTTTATCATATAAATTTTTATACTAAGATTCTTTAGAATCTGTTCCCCGCAGAACTTCTCTTCATTCCGGGTGGGTCTGGCCGTCCAGGAGGACCCCCAGAAGAAGGAAAATTCAGGAGGTAAGTGCCCAATTTTCCTTTCTCCCTGGGGGTCCTCCTGGACGGCCAGCTAATACAGTAGGGACGTTCCCAAGCGGTGTCCCTCAGAATTTTTCTCAATTCCATTATAAAGGGGAGGGTTAATTGAAGAGACCTTAGACCCCTATCCATTTATGATTACAGAACAGCCTGTAGAACCCTTCTCCCAAAGGCCGCTTCAGCTGATTCCTGCAATGGGATTTTATAGTGTTTTGTGAAAGAATGCAATGAGGACCAGGTTGCCGCCTTACATATCTCTTCATAAGGAGCAGCATTCCTGAATGCTTGTGTAGTTGCTGCCCCTCTTAAGGAGTGGGCGAATATTCCCTCCAGGGGAATTTTACCCCGGGCTCTGTATGCCTCTTTAATGCATAGGGTTAACCAATGAGCTATGACTGTCTTGGAAGCTTTCTTCCCTTTATTATGAACTCCATAGGCCAGAAACAGTGCTGTAGACTGTCTGAAATGAGCTGTACGTTTTAAATAGATTCTAATTGCCCTGGTGACGTCCAGGGTGTGCCAAATTTTTTCTTTGGAATGGGATGGCTTAGGGCAGAAAGATGGGAGAATTTTTTCCTGTTCCCTATGGAAAAAAGAATTTACTTTGGGTAGAAAGGCCGGATCAAGTTTGAGAGAGACGGAAGATTCTCTGAATGAACAAAGGTGAGGTTCTATGGACAGGGCCCCCAATTCTGAAATTCTCCGGGCTGATGTGATGCCTATCAGAAAAGCCATCTTTAAAGATAGATAAAACAAAGATACCTCCTCCATAGGTTCAAAAGGAGTACTAGTCAATGCCTTCAGAGTTAAATTTAAGTCCCAAGATGGGAAGCGATGACTAACAGGAGGAGAGATAATCCTTGTAGCCCTGAGGAAACTAAGGATGTGAGGGTGTCTAGAAATCTTCTCACCCCTCACCGTGCCTATTACACTACCTATTGCAGCCACCTGTCTTTGTAAGGTGTTGGGTTTTAAACCCCTGTCCAAACCTGCTTGTAAAAAGTCCAGAATTACTTTGAGAGAGGCTTTGTCTGGCCTAAGACTCCTTTCCTGGCACCACCCTGCAAAACAAGCCCATGTGCTTTGGTAAATGCGTTTGGTTGCCGGACACCTAGACTGGAGCACAGTCTGAAGGACTTGTTGAGAATAGCCTTGTTTCCTAAAGGCTTCCCTCTCAATCTCCAGGCTGTTAGTTTGAGGCCTACTGGATCCTTGTGGAGGATCGGGCCCTGTGATAGAATGTCCTGTCTGAATGTCCGACTGAGAGGAGGACCCGTTGTTAGTTCTAGCAGATCTGCAAACCATGGTCGACGAGGCCAGTATGGAGTCACCAGTATCAAATCTGCTCCCTCTCTCTTGGCCTTTGCTACTGTCCTGTGGATCAGAGGGAAGGGAGGAAAGGCATACAGGAGGCCTTGTGGCCATGTCCGATTCAGTGCGTCGAAATCTTCTGCCTGATAGTGTGGAAACCTGGTCATGAATCTTTTTGTTTTTGTGTTGGTCGGGGATGCGAACAGATCCATCACTGGGTTCCCGAAGGTCCTGACTATTGAGTGGAACGTCTCCTGGTGTAGAGACCATTCCCCCGGGTCCAGTGTTTCTCGGCTCAACCAGACGGTTTGTGTGTTCCTGACGCCTGGTATGTGTATTGCCCTGATAGATTTTAAGTTTGCTTCTGCCCACCTGATCAGGAGTGACGCTTGTTGGTGAAGAGCTGCTGACCTCGATCCTCCTTGGTGGTTTATGTAAGCCTTTGCCACGGTGTTGTCTGTATAAATGGCCACATGTTTTCCTCGGATCGATGGTGCGAGTCCCCGCAGTGCTAGATACACTGCTCTCAATTCCAGTCAGTTTATGTGGTGACTCTTCTCCCACTGTAGCCATTTTCCTTGCACCACTCTGTTCTGTGCGTGCGCTCCCCATCCATGAAGGCTCGCGTCTGTTGTTATTGTTACCCTGTCTGGGTCCATCAGTGGGATCCCTGTTGTGAGTCTCCCCTTGTGAGACCACCACTGGAAGGATTTCTTGACTGTCTCTGGTACCGTTACCCAGGGGTTGTTGCCTTGTGTCAGACGGTCCTGCCACGGTCTCAGGAGACACTGTAAGGGTCTGGTGTGGAATCTGGCCCATCTTATGATTCCCATGCAGGAGATCATGCTGCCAAGGAGGCTGTCTAGTTCCTCCAGTCTGGATCTTCGTTGTGCTTCTATCAGGGTGATTAAGTCTAGAAGGCTCTGCCGTCTCGGTTGGTTGAGGAAGATTTCATATTACCGAGTGTCTATTATCACTCCCAGATGCTCGAGAGATTGGGATGGGTTCAGATGACTTTTCTTGAAATTTATGATGAACCCGTGGTCTTGCAGATATGTTATGACCCTGGAGGTGTCTCAGTGCTTGGTCGTGTGACGGCGATCGCACTAGTATGTCGTCCAGGTAGGGGTGAATCTTGATCCCCTCTTTGCGAAGATTCGCTATGAGGGGGATCAAGATTTTGGTGAATGTCCTGGGAGCCGTGGCTAGATCAAACGGGAGGGCCCTGTACTGCCAGTGGAGATGTTCGTACCTGAATCTCAGCCATTGCCTGTGGTTTGGCAGGATTGGCACATGTAAATAGGCCTCCTTGAGGTCTAGTGATGTTAACCACTCCTCTCTGTTTATTGCCACTCTGATGGAGTGCAGCGTCTCCATCTTGAATTTTTTCGTTCTGATGGATTTGTTTCGTCGTTTTAAGTCGAGGACGGCTCTCCACTCGTCCGATTTCTTTGGGACTAGGAAGAGCGTCGAGTATAGTCCTGAACCCTGTTCGTTCAGAGGGACCTTCTCGATGGCGCCGATTGATCGAAGTCTGCTTATCTCCGTAGACATTGCCAGGTGTTTTTGTGGGTTTTTGGACCTTGGTGAGACAGCACAGAAGCTTTGGGGGCATCGGTCGAATTCTATGGAGTATCCCCTCTGGACCGTTTGTGTGACCCAGGCATCTTGCGTGGTACTTTTCCACGCCTGTGCGAAGTCCTGGAGCCTGCCCCCTAGCTGTTGGTCCGGTGATATCTGGTAGTCATGAGTCTGACTTGTTACGTCCCTGTCCCTGGTGTTGCTTGTTTCTGGGATTCGTTCCCTTCTGCTTGTTCCACCTAGATCTGTATTTGTTCTGGTGTCCTCTGTTTGGGAAGAACGGTCGTCTGGATTGCCCCTGATTTTGACGTGCGTTGTAGGGACGAAAATTTTTCTTCATGATGCCCACTCTTTGTAGTGTCTGTTTTTTGGTTTTGTCGGCTGCATCTGTGAGCGCCTTGTCCAGACACACTCCGAAGAGTTTCGATCCCTGGAAAGTGCCCCCCACCAAGGTATTTTTTGCAGTGGGGTCTCTTTTCCACGAGCGGAGCCAGAGGTGATGTCGTGCTGCCACGTTGGAGGCCATTGCTCGGGCTGTCCAGCGCAGCATGTCTGCGGATGGATCTGCGATGAACGCATACGCCAGTTGGATCCTGGTGGATAGAATTCTAGTCATTTTCATCGACACCTTTGGATCTCTGGCCCTCTTGATCCAGGTCATAAGTGCCCTGGAAAAATAGGATGTTAGGGTTGCCATTTTTAAGACTGCCGCTGATTCCTCAAAATTCCTTCTGAGGTTACATTCTATCCCCTTATCTGTGGGATCCCGGGGGAAGCACTCTCCCTCTGTTGGGAACACCGAGTTTCTTGCCAACGAGGCAGCTGCTGCGTCTACCTTTGGAATCGCTATAAGGGCTTCTTTCTGTTTTGACAAGGAGTATAGGGAGTGCTGTACTTTGTTCAACTTGAACAATTTGTTAGGCTGTTGCCATACCTTTTTTATTATCCTTTCATATGCTTTGTCAAGCACCATCCCCGTCTCTGTCCCTGACTCTGGGGATGTACTCCCTTGCCCCCTCCTCCTCATCTGAGGACTCCGAGGAGGCATGTTTCTCCTTTTTCTGCTGTAGATGGAGTGCTCTGATTACTTGTTCAAATATTTGGTCCCTATATTTTATAGGGAATTGTCTATCTGGGTCACCAGAAGCCTCGATTCCATTATCCTCTATTTCTCCTTCCTCTGGTGATGAGGGGGCTGGTTCCTCTCCTGATTCCAGCTCCTCATCTCCCCCCTCAACGTTTTGATTATCCTCCTCCTCTTCCCCTTCTGTATTTATCGGGGATGACCTCTCCCTGTTACGTCTTGGAGGCTGTTTTTTCCTATTGCGCCCCCCCTCATCCGAGGAGGAGACTGACATAACCTCCTCTGAGTTTTCTTCCTCAGAGGCTGGGGAGTCCAGGGGTCTGGAGGCCCCGCGAGGCTTCTTGGGTCTACGGTTCTTTCCCTTTCCCGCCCCTTTAGAGTTACCCTTGTAAGTTGAGCCCTTCGATCTTTGGGGAGAGTGCTTTCGCTTCAGCTCCGTCAGGATCTGTTGTAGGACCTCCACGTGTGGGTCCTGGGGGGGGGGACCGGAGAGGGAGATGGGGGGACTGACCGCATGGGGCTTACTGCTTTCTTGCCTCTCTGCAGCCGCCACTGCTCCCGTGATAGTCACCGCCACCGCAGGTCTCTTTTTGGATTACATGCTTTTTTCAGAGGCCTAGGGCCTGTCCGCGCCAGGAGATAAGGAGCTGTGAGCCTCTTCCTCTCCTCGGCGGGAATGAGTGGGCGGAGACGCGATTTGGCACGCTTAGCCCTTGCGCATGCACCAAGGCTGCCCCCGAGAGGGGGGAGCCGAGATTGTTGCTCAGCCCTTTGTCGTCTATGCTTGCCCCGAGATCGCCTCCTAGCGACCTGCGCCCTTGCTTCATGCCCCTCTGCTGGAGGGGCGGGGAGAGGGAGAGGTGGGTGGGAGGAGAAGCGGCGGCAGCGCGGGTCCCCCGACCCTGTACTAGCCGGTGACCTATCTTCCCCCGTTTCGAGCCGGGATGGTGCGAAGGGGGGAGGGGGGGGGAGGAAAAGCGGCAGCGGCGCAGATCCCCCAACTCTGTACGAGTCAGCCATCGATCCTCCCCCGTTTTGAGCCGGAATGGGGGGAAGGAAGGAGGAAGGGTGGCTAGCCTCTCGTTCGCCCCGTTCGTTTAGCCTCTCGGAGCGCTCTCTCCCTACCTGATCCTTCCCAGGCTCAGGCTCCACTTGCGGGTGTTCTGGATTCAGCTTAGCCGGGCTCATGCCACGGTAGAGGCTGTCTTTGTTCCGGCTTTGAATGGGTCGGGAGAACCCGATCCGGGAAGCGCCCCCATGTGGGTAAGGTGCTCCCCCCGCTCCTCGGGGCCCCCCTGCCCGTGGGTAAAGGGAAGGGTCCCGGACGAATGCTCTGTACCCCCTCATGAGAGGAGGGTAGGGTGAACAGGGGAGGAATTTCCCCTCCCCTTGCACCTAGAGCCATTCGAATCCGTATCATAGCTGTCAAAGATTGGTCCATTAAGGAGGCAGTTCACCTGCTTCCTACTTGCTTGAAGGCAGACAAACAACTGGAGCAAGGAAGATCCCTGGGACTCTAAGTACAAAAATCGTTATGTCTGCCTCCTACTGGTTGATGGCGGGATCTACCCTACTGTATTAGCTGGCCGTCCAGGAGGACCCCCAGGGAGAAGGGGAGGTTTGCACATTGTGTTCATACTGTCTCTGGGAACCAAACACTATCAACAGCTCAGGGAGTTTGAGCTACTTCCCCAAGAGGGAGTGATAATGCTGGTCCAATGGAATTTCTGAGCCCACTATTCAGAAAAAAACATTTCATTAAAATTGTAACAGGTTCTCCCCAGCTCACTCCCTGAACAGGATCAGGGCTTCAGTTTCCCCCTGAATTCTAGGCACTAGAATCACGGCTCCACAAGTAACAGCTGCTTGATTTTTCAATTCCCAGTCACCTACTTTCTTCAGGGCTCCGCAGAGCAGCGGCAGCCGCTTTACAAACTTCAACAAGAGCAAAGTCTCAAATCATAAATAGGCCATATCCCTTACTCCCAGGATCGTTTCCCAGGCATTCCACCCAGCTTCCATGGTGAACCTCGCTAGATCATCGAGGCTAATCAAGGCCCCCATCCAATCACCTGTGCCCATTAGCCACTTAGCCCCTTAACTGGCTCTCTGCGAATCAGGGCAAGAGGACTCCAGGAGCAGGCACAGCTGAGGCACTCACTCATTCTGCTCCAATGCCCCATTCCAGATGAACTCCTCTAAATACACAAAGACACAATAAGGAAGAAGAGGTTTCTATACCAGACGTGCTCCTTACCCACTGGAGCCAATGGGAGTTGAGGTGTCAGTTTTAAGGGGCATGAGCCCCGTGTGACTATTGTCGATCTGCTTATTATTCCTAGCTAGGTACACAGCACCTCCTTCTATAGCCAGGGAGGCCCAGGCAGGCGCACACCCCCATTTCCTTTCTAAACACAGGTTTCAAAGGGCAGGTAACTCATCTAGGAGGGAATAGAGAAATTGGCTGGATTTGTTAAAATTAGCAGAGGATCATAGGACTCAAGAGCACTCAGTAACACTCACCTCACAAGGCTTCCTCAAGGCCAGTGGCTTTCTTTTTCTAGGACCAAAAATGAGACAGATTTAATGAAGCACCAGATAGATCTGGCTCTTCCAAACCCAGTTCTGTATCCTGGGACAGTAGCTGATGCGAGAGGCTGCTGGGCTGTCTCCCAGGAAGCAGAGCAGAGACTCGGGTTCAGATGGTGTATTAGAGCTTTGCAGAGCTTCCTAGGCTCAGCCGCCAACACAACCATTTCTCCTGCCTCTCTCTCCCCCCCCCCACAGGTGTTGGCAGAATGAGTCATTTCTCACTGCAAAGCATACTGGGAGAGGAAGCCAGGGATTTGCCCATGCCTCAGGGCAGATTTATTTCTGAAGGACACCAGGCTGAAGCTCAGCATTGATCCACAGCCCAGGCTGTGGGGAGGCAAGCTCTCCGAGAAGGGGGTGGGTGTTTGTTGCAGTTGTATTTGGATGCTTGGAAACCACTGGTGGTTCAGAGAGACAGGCAAGAAACGTTTTCCTGACCATGCTGATGCTGCTGCCTGCCCCTCGGAGACATACGAGGGAAATCTTAAAGGCTAATCTTTACTGTATAGCTCTAAAGCTGTTGAGGGCTCAATCAGGGGTGCTGCGTTTTCATGCTGTGGATACCTGACCACTATAACCAGGCCAGATTCACCTCCCTCCCTCCCAGCCAGTGGGTGGGACCCTGCTCTGGATTCCCCTTCACCTTCTTTTTCTTCTTTTTCTGTAATAAAGCTGAGCCATCCACATCAAGATCACGTTTCTTATTTTTCTTTTTTTCTTTGCGATTCTTTTTTTCTGTGAAGCAAGGATGAAAATGCATGTGAGAAAGGGAGAGGTGATGGGCTCTGCTACTTTTTTCAGAGATCCAAAACCTAAGATTGCCCACCCACCCCCCCTTAGGAAGGAGGCGTGTGTGTTAAAAACTGAAAATATTTTTTGCTTTATTTCAAAAGGCTACAGAAAAATTTCCATCAGGCACTGCAGAAAACTTTGGCTGACATGAATGTTTCCTCAAAGCATGCCATGCCATGCCATGGAGAAAGCATTTAGAGGAATAATTCAGAATCAGGCAGCACCTCAGAGTAGCAGTGATGGGGAGATCAGGAATGGAGTCTCCACTATCCACACTGCAACCCTCTTTGGCTGTACAGCTTCCAAAGACCATTTCCATACTCAGCTCCACCACAGGTAGCTATGGTGAAGAGGTCAGCTGAACAGAACTCTCTGCACTAGAGCTCTTTCCAATATAACTGATCAGCAGAGGTAGGACATTTTATGGTCTACAATGCAATGACCGTTATAGACCCACTATACAGAGCACATGGAAAATAGGGGCTCACTCACCAGCAAGGCACAACCGTGTTCTAGGCTAATGCAGCGTTCAGCCCAGCCTAGGCCGATAGATTCCTACCACACGTAGAAAGTGAGTTGGAGGTTTCCCTGACATGGACGGTGCACATTTATTTATTTATTTATTTATAATAAAATGTGTATGCTGCCCCTTCCACTACATTGAAGTAGTAGTGAGACGAAGGACGTGTCCACAGAACTTTATTTATTTGTGGTGTTGGGGTTAGGAGGCTCATTTCCTTTAAGACAATCCCCTACTTGCCTATGCCCCTGGGGAAAAACAGGGTTATAGACAAGACTGGATGGCACTGAACTCGCAAGGGATTAAGACAAAAGAGAGATGGCTCATTCAATTCTCTCAATTCTGCTAGGGCTAAACAACCCCTCCACACAGAATCTGTCCACCACCCACACTGAACAGCTGACCCTCATTCCCAAATGAGATTAGAACCCCCCCCAACCCCCAACCAAGCCCTGTTCCACCATCCCACCACTTCTGCCGGTGCCCTTCTTCTTAGTGTCTGCGCTGGCAGTGGAGCCTCTGTTCTGAAATCTACAATGGATTGGCAGAACTCACAAAGCCCTAGCTGGAGCTACATGCAGGGAAGGGGCACAGACGAGGGACAAATGACAGTCCAGCTCTCCACTCTCTCGCCAACAGGCCTCTAGGTTTGAGAGCAGACTTAATGCTGATGAAGGAGCTCACACTGCCAGCTAACACTGCTGTGTCTCTCCATCAGCTCTGCAGAGTTTCATCTTTGTGACCACACGTCTACACGCGGCGCAATCCTGATTTTCACTCTTCAGGAAGAATGTGGCTACATGCATACAGCCTGCCGGGAGCTAGCCCCAAGGCTTGCTTCAGGCCTCTTATGCTACACAGGGGCAAAGCTAAAGCAACAGGCAGGATTTTGCCAGCTTCCTACAGCTCTGCCACAGGCCTGACCAGGGAGAGCTGGCCCTGCAACTGTGAGCAGATGGCACTGTATGTGCCCACTCAATGGGAGCTGGGAAAGAGAGAGGAGAGGGAGGGAGTTTAGACTAATGGGGCATGTATAAGGTGGCTCAGCAGGGAGAGGGAGAGGCGGCGCGCAAGCGGCACCTCTCCAACAAGGAGACACAAAACAGCAGTGAGAGGAAGAGGGAGGCAGCTGCCTAAGCAAGCCCCAAAGGCAAGCACAAGCTAGGAAGCTGCTTGCCCGGCACTCTGAACCCAGGATTCTCTGCCTATCGGTGGGACCGCCTCACTCCCCATGTGCCCGTGCGAACCCCGAGATCGTCCGTGGGAGCCTTTTTGGAGGTTCCCCGGGCGAGGCGGGTGGCCACTGATGTGAGGTCTTTTTTGGTGGCCGCCCCAGTGCTGTGGAATTCACTCGGAGGAGGCTCGGTTGGCCTCCACCCTCCTGTTGTTTCGACGTTTGTGTAAGACCTGGCTGTTCCGTCAGGCCTTTGACCAGGGGGGTGGGGGGGTTATGATGTTTTAAAATTTGTGGATTTATTTTAAAATATGTTTTATTGTTTAAAAAAAATTTGTGTGTGTTGTTCGCCGCCCCGAGCTGCCTTTGGGCAGGAGGGGCGGGATACAAGTTTTAAATCAATCAATCAAACATACTATTGAGAACACACTCAACATGTTGCTTGGCTATTTCAGCTCCGCCTTTGCCTGGGTTTGGAGGAGCAGTGTCTGGGCCACGCAAACCAGCCAGAATCTATCGGCTCCAGGAGTTCTCTCTAGCGAGATGCAGCGTGAGCCCACACAGACGGGAGCAGGGAGAGTGGCACTAGGGAGAGTGGCAGACAGGGCCTTACTTTTACTGGATTTCTTTTCTTTGCTCTCTGCTCCTTTTGCCGTCTTGCTGCTGCTCTTGCCCTTCTTCTTCTTCTTCTTCAGTGCATCTGGGCCGCTCTGCAGTTTCAACTTCTTCTGCTTTGGTGCCCCCGGCCCAGCATCCCCAGCTGCCAGCTTCCGTTTTAAAGAGGATTTCTTCTTCTTCTTCTCTTTTGCCCCCGTCTTTGGCGTCTTTACTGTTTTGGGGGCTTTGACTGCTGCTTCTAGGCTGATCACGTATTTCCCCTCCTCTATAGCTGTCCCAGCAGGGGTCGCCTCATCTTCGCTCTCCCCCTCAACTTGGGGAACGGACAGCAGAGCGTACGGCGACGGTGACACTGGAGTCTGCTTAGACCCTCCATTCTTCTGAGTCAAAGCCAGGG
This sequence comes from Sphenodon punctatus, assembly GCA_003113815.1. Classification (NCBI taxonomy): domain Eukaryota; kingdom Metazoa; phylum Chordata; class Lepidosauria; order Sphenodontia; family Sphenodontidae; genus Sphenodon; species Sphenodon punctatus. The sequence goes on from QEPC01014298.1 coordinate 1,368,137, forward strand.
CTTTCTTTGCAGTAGCGGCTTTGAGGCTGACAGCTCCGTGTCCTGCTTTCCCTGCCACACCATTCTTGCCGAGGGCCACCTTGGCTGTGACCGTTTCTTCTTCAGAAGACGATGAAGAGGACAAGGAGTCGCTCCCTGTGGAAACAACAGGAAATGAGAGGACTCCAGAGGCGGCGTTTACAACTCAAACAGAAGTCTCTTGGCAGCTGCCTAAGAAGCACCTGCATGAGTGGGAATTGCAGGTATGTCACATACGGAGCTAGTGACTAGACTGGAACAGAGCTGCGTGTAGCACAACAGATTCATTCCCAGTACAAACGCCTGGCCCAGATTCTAATAGAAGAGACTCAGTGGCCCAGGCCCCATTTGCCTCTCTTTAAGCCCCACCCAGTGAGAGCACAGGAGAATATTCGGCAAAGCCGACGCCGCTCTGCCGTGCTTCTCGACAGCTGCATAAGAAGCAGGTTATGTTTCTAGGGTGTCCAGCAGGCAGCAGCAGACTTTCAGAGTAAGGGGCTCCTGGCTCAAACTGCATCCACAGACTTGTAAGATAGGCAATGGGCCCAGCAAGTCATCCAGTCCAGGATTCTCCCCAAGAACATATGCAGCCTAGTTTAATAACTCCTAGGCAGGGGTGTTTTTCATCCCCTCCACTGAGAGTTTATCCTGTGCCATCCCAATGCAAGAGCAAAACTGTCCCATATTGAGAAAGGAGGAACTGGCTGCCGCCACCCCACCACCGCGCCACAGCAAAGATGCCATTTTTAAGAGACTGACAAAGCAGTGGAAGAGCCAGAGAGTGTGCGCGCTAGTCAATCATAATGGAATGGTCTGGACAGCAAGGCACAGGCAGCCCATCCTGGTCCAGGGTATGGGGACAGGCAGAGCACGGTCAATGACAGCACTGACCAAAGCTCAGGGGCCAGGAGAAACACTACTCCCCCCCGCCCCTACTATGAGAGAAGCCAGGAACAGCCCAAGCAGTTTGAGAGGCATGAGGGGCAGGCAGCAACACCTCAAGGACACCTGGACTATCACCAAGGGGAGACCACCCCATCTCCAAAACGTGAGAAACCTTTCCACCCCCTACATCCTGGTTTAGAGCAAAGGAAGTGAACCCCGGCTCTCTCCAGCTCCAGAGACACCCACCTGGGAAACCTCTCTCTCGCTTGCTCCTTCCAGTAACATTGTGCCTGGCACAAGCCACAAAACTGCCTCCTACAGGAGCTGGGCTAGCCTCCTCCTCTCCCTCCTTTACCCGCCCCAGAGCCACATTATGGGTCAGCATATGGTTTGAGAAGGCTAAATATGCACATTTTCTGCACGTTTGCAATTTAATTATATACATTTAGGCAAATCTACAGCATGTTTTAAATTTGTATCTGGCAACCCTGGTGAACAGTCACCTTGGGTTTGTGAACCAGTCCTCTGCCTCCAGCCTAGCCCCAGGACTCACTCACCTGCCTTCTGCCTGACTGGGGTTTCCCCAGCATCTGCCTCAGAGTCACTGCTATTGCTTGTGGAGATATCAGCAGGGGCTGCTTTCCCAAGAGGCTTTGCAGGGCGGTTGGCGGCAGCTGTTGCAGCAGGGAGTGCGGCTTTCCCAGTCACTGGTTTGGATAGTGTCAGGGAAGCCATTTTCTGAGCAGCAGGTACTGCTGGGCTCTTGGAAAGCCCTGGGTAGCCTGCTAGGAGAGACTAGAAGCGAACGTAACAGCGTTAGGGACAGGACATCATTGACGGACACTAAACAGGATGCTACTGCTTCTGCACACAATCCTTCCTCAAACCTGTGGCTAAGTAGGCTTCCTAAAGTTCTCTGAAGCATCAGTTCATGATTTTGGGGCTACATGCAATATGGAGCACTAGGCCTTGGAAAAAGCCCCTGGGATGCGGTAGAGCTCTCCCCCATAAATAAGCTGCATCCTGAAAGCACAACTCCTAGCTTAGGGCCAAGGCGAGCTCTGTCACCAACTCCCTGGCTTCGCTCTCTGGCCCTCATGAACTATGGGAGAACTTTGTTCTCTCCTTGTTAAGCATGCCTAAGGGAGACGCTGCTGGGCTTGCATGCAAGCTGCCACAGACTATACATTACTTGTACAGGGAGCTGAATGGCTTAGACACGGCTTCAGTGACAAATAAAAGTTGTTGCTTTACGCACAACACGGCACCCACCACGTTCACCCCAACGTGCCCTCCAATTCAGCTGGGCAGGCAAGTGCCGAGTAGAACAGGGAAGGGGTCTGTATGTGGGTGTCTCTACATTTGCCACTGGTCCAGTCATCTAACACGGGAGCAAGCATTGCATTTGTTCAAGCAAACCCAGGAGCTAGCCATGGATGGAACATGGACTTCCTGCCTGGAACGAACTCCAGGAACCGTAGCTGTCCTGATGAGACCTACGGAGCAGCCAAACACAGGGCACGCAATGATAAAGTTGGTCCAATGCTACCCCACTGGGGCTTTGCCAAGTTCATTTCATGCTGGGGGGGGGGGGGGGGGGGGGGGGAGAAAGGCACACTCTGCCTTGTCAGTGGGGCTTTACCTATAGAGCTCATCAGAATCCATAGGGTGCCAGCATTAACATGGAACAGTCTAAATGATTTGTTCATGCTGCTCCACCACAGGATGACGGTGCAGTCAGTACTGTGGGGCTGATTTCCCCTGTGCTGAATGGGTAGGTGTAGAACCTCCCTGTGTGTTCAGAAGAGCTTGCATTCTCTCACCACCCCTTGGGAAAATGCACCATGGCTAGGACTTTCAGAGGTCCCAAAGCCCTTCAGCAGACAAAGCCAGTTCCTCAATTTGAATTATGAATTTGAACCAGCATTTACCTGCGAAGGTTCCTCGTCTTCCTCACTGGACTCCTCGGAAGAGCTCTCTGTCTTTTTCAGGATTCTCAGCTTCTGAGGTGCACCTGTCAGAGAAGCAAGCAGTCCAGTGAGACCCTCACAGGCAGGAGACTGTTGGACACTAGATCTTGGCTCGATTGTATCTTCCAAGGAGAGATGCATTTTTAGCACTTGCAAGCTTGCACTCTGCAAGCTGCTTGACAGGCTTCAGGGATTACCAAAAGCTTACCCAGTTTTGTAGGCTGCTTGGCTGCCTCCTTCTCGCTGTCTGAAGAATCACTGCTTTTGGCACTCTCCTTCCGTTTCAGGATCCTGGCCGCTTTAGCAGGGGTTGCTTGGCTCTGGCCTGGTTGAACCTTGGCTGCAACGTGGATCCCTCCTTTCCCTGGTACCAAGACAGGACCTTTGCCCTTAACAGGATTCTGTAGCATAATGGAGTTTGCTTGCACACTCTTCCCTGTAGGAATGGATGTTTTACCCAAGGCTGTCCCCATCTTCAAAAACAAAAACAAAAAGTATGGGGTGGAAGAAAAAATACAATTATTTGGGGTGGCTCATAACTGTTCCATGCTTTAGCATGAATCCAGCATAGCCTGAAAGCAGGCATGGTTTCATGGATAAGGCACAGGAATCCCAGAATCAGGAGTTCAAAACTCAATACCCCAGGCAAGACAACAAACAAATGCCTATAAAGCGAGGCTAATGTCACCTGCCTGCTAGGAGTGTAAACGAAGCCAAATTATTTTTCCAGGTAATTTTTAAGATCGCTTTTAGCTCCTGAATGGATGTCACTACAAACCTGCCGAGTATTGTCATTATTCCAGAGGAGTGACTCCTTAAAGACGCAGGTAGATAACAGCGCTCTAGCTAGCACTGAACAAAACAGAACATGGCCTGCGATGAAAGATCAGCTAAAAATGCAAAACAGTCTTGGTGACTGACATCTTTTGTCAGTTTGGGATACTTAGCATAAAAAACTATAGGGGGGAAAAATAATAAATAATATCCAGCATAGATGCGAGCCAGGGAGCAGTTATCTTGAAAGAACTCATGGAGACCAAGTTGAGGGATAGCTAGATACTCTGAACAGGTGTTCTCAGAGAAAAGAGAATTGGTCACCTACCTTGGTGAATTCTTTTCTTCCTCCGCTTAGCAGACAGTCCTCCGGCCGGGTAGTACTACCTTGACTGGCAGGCGGCAGAATAGAAACTTTTGTGCGTATGCGTGTACCGCGCCGCCACCTCCTTCCCCCCAGTGAGTTCCAAAGCTTGTCAGCAGCGGCCTGTAACTCAGCTTATAATTAACTGGCTAACTGTGCAAACAACTGAACCTCAAACTAACAACCTACGGCCAAGATGGCTGAATTCCATAACTCTGTCTAAGCTGCCATTGGAATAAACCCCCAGAGAATCCTTATTTACGTATCAATTCTCGTGTGCTATACTGTTCCTAAGGGGAACCTTTGAAGTATCTAGACTATGCTATGTCAAGCACCCCTCCTTAAGCACTCCCTCGCAAGGGATCCACTGTTCCCAGTAGAAACCCCTTTCTTTTGAGAGTCCCTCCGCCAGGATTGTACTGTTCCTAGGGCGGGTCCGGAGGACTGTCTGCTAAGCGGAGGAAGAAAAGAATTCACCGAGGTAAGTGACCAATTCTCTTTTCTCCCCCCGCTGCAGACAGTGCTCCGGCTGGGATAGACGCAAGCCATTCGGCCATTCAGGGAGGGCAAGGAAGAGTCCCCGGGGGCTCCAATACCGCCTGTAGGACTCTCCTCCCAAAGGCTGCTTCCGCAGACTGAAAGGGGTCAATTTTGTAGTGTCGCACAAACGAATGTAGGGATGCCCATGTTGCTGCCCTGCAGATTTCAGCGTATGACGCCCTGGCCCTAAGGGCGTAAGAGGTTGCTGCCCCCTGCACCGAATGTGGCCAAATCTGCAAAGGAGGAGTCTTGCCTTTAGTCTTCTATGCCTCCACAATGGCCTGTTTAACCCAATTTGAGATTAATGTTTTTGAGGCTTTGATTCCTGCTATGCTGGGTCTTATGTTCACGAACAAGGCTGACAATTTCCTAAAGTTCTTAGTCCTATGCAAATAAATTTTAATGGTCCTCCTCACATCGAGAGTGCGCCATTTTTTCTCCCTGGGGTGCACTGGGTTAGGGCAGAACGAGGGAAGGACAATCTCCTGTGCTCTGTGGAAGACCGAGTTACATTTGGGGATAAACGCCTGGTCCAGTCTCAATGTGACAGATTGCTTCTGGAAATTGCAGAAGTTCTCCTCCATTGACATGGCCCCCAGCTCTGACATTCTGCGAGCTGAAGTGACCGCTACGAGCAACACCACCTTGATGGAAAGCCAATACAGAGAGACATGTGAGAGAGGTTCGAACGGCGGACCTGTCAGCGCGTCGATCACTAGATTAAGATCCCAATAAGGGTATCGATGGATAACGGGGGGTGATAGGTGCTTTGCTGCTTTCAGAAATTGTCTTACGTGCCTATGAGAAGTTATGTCAATACTAGACACCGCCCCCAGAACTGAGTTGAGCGCAGACACTTGTCTCACCAGTGTGTTGTACCTAAGCCCCTTGTCGAGCCCCTGCTGTAGAAACTCTAGTATCTGAGGGATAGAGGTTGCGCAAGGCTCAAAGTTCCTCTCTCCTGCCCATAGGGAGAAGACCCTGCAGGTTGCAGAATAGGATCTTCTAGTCACTGGTCTCCTAGCCTGCAGGAGAGTTTTTAATACCGGACTAGAGTATCCCATATCCTGCAGCGCTAGGCGCTCAACCTCCAGGCTGTTAGGCGCAGCACACTGGGATTTTCGTGGAATACCGGTCCTTGAACGAGAAGATCCTGAGACAGTGGGAGGCGAAACGGTTCTTGGATTGCCAGCTCCATCAGAGCTTAGAACCACAGACGTCTCGGCCACCATGGTGCCACGATGATTATCTGGGCCCTTTCCCTCCTGATCTTGGCTATTGTGCGTGTAAGTAAGGGGAAGGGAGGGAATGCATATAGCAGACCCCTTGGCCATTCCTGATTTAACGCATCCGGTGGGAGATTGTTTTGAGCCCTTACTCATATGAAGTGTTCCACCTGCGCGTTTTCTTTCGTTGTGAAGAGGTCCAGGATTGGCATCCCGAATCTCCTGGCAATCATTCGGAATACGCTCTTGTTGAGGGACCACTCGTGCGGATCCACCTGCCTTCGACTGAGCCAGTCCGCATGAGAGTTCTCTGAACCCTTGATGTTGATCACCTTCAGTGAGGCCAAGTGGCCCTGGGCCCATGAAAACAGGAGAGCCGCTTCTCTCTGCAGGGTTTTGGACCTGGACCCCCCTTGGTGGTTGACACAGGCTCTCGCTGTTGTGTTGTCTGTGTGAATGAGTACATGTGTTTTTCTCAGGTGTGGTTCAAACTTTAGGAGAGCCAGGCGAATAGCTTTCAGCTCCAGAAAGTTTATGGATCTTATCTGGTCTCTCTGGCTCCACAACCCCTGTTATCGCGGCCGAGTTCATGTGAGCCCCCCATCCCCTGAGACTCGCATCGGTGGTGATGACCGATCCAGGAGGCTCTGTTAGTGGCACCCCCTGTTGGAATCTTTTTGGATCTAACCACCAGGACATTCATGGTTTTATATGTCCCAGGAGGGAGACCCAGGGATTTGCCCCTTGCGTAAGCTCTCTCTGGAAAGGAGCCAGCAAGGCCTGTAAGGGCCTTAGGTTGTGTCTGGCCCACGCTATGTGTCGTGAGCAAGAGACCATGAGTCCCAGTAATCTGGCTAGTGTCTTCAGACTCAAGCAGGAGCTGGCTTGAAGGAGAAGAACTAGAGCGCGGATCTTACTTCTCCTTTCTTCTGGGACGCAAGTGATATCTAGGGCCGTGTCTATGATCACCCCCAAATGCTCTAATCTGCGTGTGGGAGTCAGGTGGCTTTTCTGAAAGTTCACTATGAATCCGTGGCGGGATAGATACGAGATGACCCTGTCCACACTCTGGGATGCTGACTCCTGCGTCTGTGCCTTGACCAACAGATCGTTGAGGTAAAGAAATACATGTATCCCTTCCCTGCGAAGATTCGCTATAAGCGTCACCAGCGCTGATGAGAGGTCGAAAGGAAGAGCCCTGTACTGCCAGTGTGTGTTGTTGATGGCAAAAAGGAGCCATTTCCCATAGGCCGGGTGGACAGGAATATGGAGATAAGCCTCTCTTAGGTCTAATGAGGCTAGCCAATCCCCCTTGGAGAGATTTTGACAGACTGAGGAGACCGTCTCCATCTTGATTCTCTTGGGTGAGACCCACTGGTTCAACCTCTTGAGATCCAGGACTGCCCTCCATTCCCCCGTCCTCTTTGGCACCAGGAAAATTATGGAGTACAGGCCGCTTCCCTTTTGCTCCTCCGGCACTCTCTCTATCGCCCCCATAGAGTTTAATCTTTCTATCTCTGCTGACATGGCTCCTGCCTTCTGATGTTTTTTTGATAGGGGAGCGGGAATGAAGTGTCTCCTTGGTTTTTGGAGGAACTCCAGTCTGTAACCTGCGTTATGATTTGGAGGACCCACTGGTCTGATATGGACTCTGTCCAGATTTCCCTGAAATCTGACAGACGTCCTCCTATTCCCTCCCCTCTCAGACAGTCATGCCTGCTTGGCTGAGGATGGGCCAGCCTGCTCTCATGGCCTACCCCGTTCTCATCTTCGTTGCAATTGGCCCCTGAAGCAAAAGCCCTGCCTGTGCCAGTCCTTGTCGTGAAACTGGCCTCTTTTCTGCCCTGAGGGGAATGGGTTTGAATACTGGGGGTTTCGAAAACGAAAATAGGGGGCGCGAAAGGGCTTCTTTTTTACCCCCAGTTGCTGCAGTGTTTTTCTTATTTTTATCATTTGCGTCCTCTAGGACCTTGTCCAGGCATGTCCCAAAGAGCTTGTGCCCCTTACAGGAACTAGACACCAGCAGGTTCTTAGCTGTGTTGTCCCCCATCCAGGTCCTGAGCCACACTCTACGTCTAGTCATGATCTCCAAACCCGCTGCCCTGGCAGACCAGGCCAGTGCGTCTGTAGTGGCATCCGTCATCAAAGCATTAGCCAGAACCACCCTTGCTGACAGGGTTTTTGCCCTCTTATCTGTCACCGACGGTGACTGCATCTCCTGCAGCCATGCCATAGATGCCCTGGCCACGTATGATGCTAGGATGTTAATCCTAATAGCCGTGGAGTTTGCCTCAAAGGCCTTCCTAAGAACGCCTTCCATTGCTCTATCTGAAGGGTCCTTCGGGTAACAATCACCCTCTGTTGGGAACACCATCTGCCTTGCTAAGGAGGCAGCCGCTGCATCGCCCTTGGGGGATTTAAACCGGTACTCCTTCCTTCTGGAGAACCTGTATAGCGTCTCCTGTGATTTATTTAGTCTCGCTGTCTTTGATGGGGCCTTCCATTCTGAGATCAAGAGCTTTTCGAATGCCTTGTCTAAGGGGACACCGTGATCCCTACCTAAGGCAGACGGAAGGAGCTGTCTATCATCCTCCTCCTCAGATTCGGATGATTTATCCTTAGAAGGTTTTTCCTCAATCTGTAAGGTTTTTATGACCTGTTCTATTAACTCCTCTCTAAATGAGAGGGGAAAATGTCTGTCTTGCTATCGGGTTGTGCTGGCTCCTGCCATTCTCCCTCCTCTTCCTCTGAGTAAGAGGAATCGGAGTCTGTGTCTGATTGCACGATGTCAGAGGCTGTATGGCCACGAAAGTCCTCAGAGCCACTGGGTGAGGATTGAGGCGAGCCTAAATGGAGGGAACTCGTGCCCCTGGTGGGCGAGATTTGCTGCTCTCTCCTTTTTCCCTCCTTTTTTCCTGACCTTTTTCCCTCCTTTTTTTGGTTATGGGGGATCTCGCCTGAGAAGGCCTGGGGCCCCTTTTCCTGCCCTGCTTTTCGCACAGCCAGGAGATGGATTCAACCATCTTGGCCATGGTTGTGTTCAACTGTGTCAGCCCTTCTGCCTGGGAGACCTGAGGCTGAGTGGGCTGAGCAGTGGCTTGCAGTTGCTGGGGGGAGTCCTTCTGAGGGGACCTTGTATGGGCACCGCTTGAGACCTGCCAACGTAAGACAGTGCTGTAAAGCTGCTTTCCCCTGAGAGGAGCATATGGTGAATGGTAGAGAGAGCATCCTCCCAAGAATATAGTCCTCTGCGAGAGGACAGAGGAGGGGAGACCTGAGGGATGAGCTGCTTTTCTCTGGCGAGGAGCAGAGGGTGAATGTGGAGAGAGCTTCCTCCTCCAACTATAGTCCTCTTGCGATAGGACAGAGGGGGGGGGCGAGGAGAGGAGTGATCTGAGGGCTTTCACCCCCTTTCTTACCTCCATTTTGTAGTTCCCTCTCCTCTCTTGGGAGCCCGCTGTCCCATCACTGACGTGAGGGAGAGAACAGGGCCTCGGCTTTCCTCTTTTCCTCCGGGAGGAATAGCCGGTCAATTCTTTTTCCAACCGTGCTGCTGCAGCGGCAGAGGACAGTTGTGCCACGAAGAAGCGAGCCCGCTCCTTCCTGTCCCGGGCAGCCGGGCTTGAGCGCGGCGCCCTATGGGCGCCTCGTACCTCCCAGACAGCGGCGTGGGAGGTGGTAAGAGGGAGGAATAAGCCATCGCAGCGGCGAGGCTGCACACCAATGCTCCCCCTTAAAACCCCGTGCGGCCTGAAAGATCTCTCCGAGTTTTCTCCCGGAGCTTCCGAGGATCCAACCTGCCGGTATCAGGCAGAAGAACGAACTGGGGAAGGAGGCGGCGGCGCAGTACACGCATACGCACAAAAGTTTGTATTCTTCTGCTGCCTGCCGGTCAAGGTAGTACTACCCAGCCGGAGGACTGTCTGCAGTGGGGGGAGAAATGCTGCTACAAGTCCTAGGAGGACACCAGCAGCCTCACAAGGACATTTTCTGCATTGAACGGTACTAACAAGCTGCACGAGGGGCTAGTAAGGACAGAGGACCCTGGAAGACACTTCACTCGTCTAGAGTTCTTTCCACGGCTAGGCTACACTGCGATGCTATCTTTTGTCCCTGCAGGACTAGGAGGCAGGCCTTTTCATACAAAACTGACAATCATCCCATGCCATAAGGTCACTCCTCCTTTACCTGTTTCACCAGCTTCTCCGCTTCCTCACTCTCAGAAGAATCAGTGCTGTCACTCTCAGAACTGGCTGGAGCTTTCTTAAGGGCAGCAGCCACCACCTTGGCTGGGCTCATTATCTGTTTCCGTGGGGACTGCAAGGAGCCTACCTTCCCTGCTGCTGCCCCTGCATGTTTTGCTGCTGTGGCGTTTGCAGCAGCAGGTGCTGGCTTTGGTTGTACCTGGGCTGGTTTCTAAACCAGAAAAGAAAAAGAAAAGAGAATGGTGAGAGTTAAGGCAAAGACTTTTAAACACTGAGCCACAAAGATTCTGGAAAACAATATCACATTTTGTACAAGGATATTGCAAATCTAAGCAAGTTTCAGTGCTCCAACACCAGGCTGGTGGGGGCATTAGAAATAACCAGTCACTTGTGAAATGCTTTCCTTTGCTTCTCTCACACCAGATGGTTTTTAAGAGTTAACAAGAAACAGTAATATATAATTGCTGCCGCCTCCCCAAAAGGGAAGGACAGCCTCTGACAAGGGTTAAAAAAAATCACCAGGGAAGGGATACTGTGGAGGGGGAAGACTGTTGGCAGCACAGAGGGAGGCTGCTACCTAGAGCAATGCTCCCATGGAGAATCAACATGCTGACAGCTAGCACACACTCGAGTCCCACTAAAGTGAAAAGAACTTGCATGGTGCTACCAGCGTCCACATTATCTGCATGAGGATTGCTCTGTGATCGAGTGACTACAAGGAAGGAGGAGAATTCAACCCCTATTCACCCAAACACCAATCTCTGACAAAGTAGGGCTTTGTGGACTTCTCTACATTCTCGTATCCAACATCTGGCATAAAAATAAAATGCATACGAGTACGTATTCAACACACTCAAAAATTTCAGCTGCGATTAGCTCAAGTTACAGGCACAGTTTCTATTAAAAAATATTTTTACAATGAAGGTTAGTGGTGGGTGCCAGACTGAGAGCTGTGGAGGATGAAACCTTCTGTTTATCCTCATGTGGCTAGTTTGGTCGGGGTGTGGGGGGAAGAGAAGGGGGCCTTGGCCCTTCAGCAAACCCCCAGTTCGGATGGTTGCTTGTGCACTCCAAAATGGACTGAGACCATTTACAGAACAAAGGCAGCCACCACCTAAGGAGCGTTAGTTGCTCGCGATGTGCACTAGACTGGAACCAGGTAGCTGAAGCCAAAGGCGATGGGCCATGCTCCGAGCTGCACAGCCCAGAATGTCCCTCCTGTTCTTTGCAGGAATCCACTGGGGCTCCTCTCATTTAGAACCGTTTCCCACAACAGAGGATGGTCCTCTCTGCTCAGAGAACTCTGGCAACATCTCCCGACTGTGGGGCAAGCCGACACCAGCAGCACTCTGAGACCCTCCTGTGCAGAGATCTTAGCTGGGAAAGGGGCGGGGTAGAGGTAGCTGCTTGTACGCAGCACCTGGATGCAGTCAAAGAAATCAGGGATAATCTATCCCATGAGTCACCCAGTTCTGCCAATTCTTATTTCTAGAGACAGCATTTCTAGAGCTGTAGACACAGCTCTAGCGCAGCATTTTTTGCTAGCCGAGAAGCAAAATGGCATTTCCACATTGTCTCTGCCCTGCAGAGATGCGCCCCGTGGTCTCTGCTCACCGGCACAGCAAGAGCACACTGAACTTTTATGAAGAGCTCTAGGTCTTCTCCCCGTCTCTGAAATGCTTCCTATTGTAGGAAAGGTTTGCTATGGCCGGTTGGCTCATCAGAGTTTCAGTTACTCAAAAAAGCTTCCACCCTTCCCCTTGTTTTCTAGTTACCTGTGAGGCCACGGCCTCCTCCTCGGAGCTAGACTCCTCACTAGAATCCTGGCTGCTGCCTTCAGGTTCTTGTGCTTTCGGAAGAGGTGCCGAAAGGCTCTGTGCCTTCTTCCCAGTAGCCGGCAAAGCTGCAGCATGTGTCTTCTTTACTGAAAAAGGTCAGAGAGAAAACAAGGCTAAACTAGAGGCAAAACAAGCTGAAGAGCCAGGGGGAAGCATTTACACATACACCACCTGTTCTGGCTTTAGCCCGTACTCACTGTGAAGCAGCAGCAGCCACACACATTGGGCGTTCTAAAATGAGAAGCCAGCCCGTGGAGTCCGTGTTCGGTCCGTGCAGCCCCCAATCACATGCTTAGCACATCCAGCCCCCTCGCCGTATTGCACGTGCTTGCAACCGCTTCGACCAGTGGTGCCAGCGATCTCCCTCACTGCAACCACCTCTCTGTGCGCTCGAGATCGCCTTCCCCGCCTTTCAGCAGAGACGTGGCTGTGGGGGGAGGGAGATCTCGAGCGCACCTCTCATACCATTCCTGCCTCTCAGCTGCCCGGCCATGCTAGGTGCTGGCAGATCGGAATGCGGGTTAGGCTTTGGGGAAACCTAATTGATGAGACACGGACACGTGGGTGCCCGTTAGCTGACTGACCCCCATGCTGCCCCTGGACTCCGCTGTGAGGGGAGACTCTGCAGTCACCATGTGGCGGACCCCTAACAGACGGGCACGTGGGAAGGTAGTAAGGAGTGCTCCCCTTGTGAGAGAGGGGTGGAGGACGAAGATTTCCCCTGGTGGCAGCAGGGGAGGGAAGTAGTGAGGGATGGAGCCGATTCCCTGGCGTGAGCAGGAAGCGGCAAGAGTGGGTGACTGTGAGGAACGTATGGGGATAACGTTATTTTAATTGAACTGTGGGGCAGTTAAGGGATTTTTTGTATTATGATGAATTGCTGTTGTGGGCTCCCCTGGGTGGGACTGAAGCCCTAAATTGTATTTTGTAAGCCACCTCGAGCCAACGTGAGTTGGGAGACTGCGGGCTATAAATTAAAGATGAAATGAAATGAAGGTGCCCGGTGAAGGCTAACGTGGGCTATGATCTCGTTTGGTTCTACCCATTGAAGAAAGGAGAATTGGGTTCCTTACCTTGGGAATTCCCTTTCTACGTCCCTCTCGTCCAGTCATTCGGACGAAGGGAGCTATCTCCTCACCGGCCACTAGGAGGCAGCAAAGCACTTTGAGCTGGGCATGCGTAGGTAGAGCGCTCCCCCGTCTTCCCAGGTGTAACACAGTCGAGGAACAAACTCTTCAACTGTAGGACCGCACACACATTAAAATTCTTCCCCCGAAGGGAACAGAAAAACTATTCAACTCAGAACAGAACAGCGCCCAGGTAGAAACCCGGGTGGGCCAAATGACCTCCCTCGAGGGACATAGAAAGGGAATTCCCAAGGTAAGGAGCCCGATTCCCCTTTCTATGCCCTCTCGTCCAGTCATTCGGACGAAGCGAGGTACCAAAGCAGTAACTAGTCTGGGAGGGAGCTGGGCCCTTATTGGGGATCTAATACCCCTTGCAGCACCCGCCTCCCAAAGGTGGCTTCAGCAGATTCTAGGCTGTCAATCTTATAATGTTTAGTAAAGATGTGGAGGCTCCTCCACGTAGCTGCCCTGCAGATTTCCTGGATAGGGGCTCTGGCCCTGAAGGCCCAATTGGTGGAGGCCGCTTAGGTAGAGTGAGCTAGTGTCCTGGCTGGGGGAACTAGATCTAGGGCCCTATATGCGTCAAATCCACAGGCGAAATCCACTTCATGATAACCGCCTTCGAGGCCTTACTACTCCTAGAGTGAGGGAGGAGGTCTTCCTGAAGGGCCGAGTGCGCTCTATGTAAATTTTAAGGGTGTGGCGGACATCCAGGGTATGCCACAGTCGTTCTAAACTGTGCTGGGGCTTGGGGCAAAAGGAGGGAAGAACCGCGAGAGGGGTGGAATAGGGAAGAGACCTTCGGGATAAAGGTAGGGTCCAAGCGAAGGAGCGCTGACTCCTTCCTGAAAATGCAAAAGGCAGGGTCTATGGAAAGGGCCCCAATTTCTGAAATTCTCCTCACTGAAGTGACAGCGATGAGGAAGGTCATTTTGATAGAAAGAAAATATAGGGAGACCTGGTGTAAAGGCTCAAAGGGGGGGGGCATGAGGGCTTTTAGGACCACATTAAGGTTCCAGTTAGGGAACCGGTGAACGACTGGTGGAGCTAAACGACGGGCAGCCCTGAGTAACTGCCTGATATGAGGATGAGTAGAGAAACGCTGGCCTGAGGAAGCTGTTAGCGTGCTGTCCAAGGCTGACAGCTGTCTGGATAGGGTATTGGGGCAAAGCCCTTTCTCTAGCCCTTCCTGTAGAAATTGCAAAATTTGGGAGTTAGAGGGGGCACGAGGAGGAATGTGGTGAGAGTGGCACCATCTGACAAAGAGTCCAGGTGGACTGGTAGATTCGTCTGGTGGACTTGCGTCTGGAGGCTAGCAGAGTCTGGACCACTGGAGTGGAGTATCCTAGGCTTAGGAGTGCGGAGGACTCAACAGCCAAGCTGTCCGCTTCAGGAAGTTGGGCTGTTTGTAATACAGAGGGCCCTGCGAGAGCAAGTCTGGAGTGACTGGGAGATCTAGCCAGCTCCCTTGCGAAAGACCGAGGAGATCGGGAAACCAAGGTCTGTGGGGTCAGAATGGTGCTATCAGTATGACCTGAGGTTGTAGTTTTTTGGCTCTGCTTATGGTGCGCCCCAAGAGAGGGAATGGCAGGAATGCGTATAGGAGGCCCCATGGCCAGGGGTGTCTGAGGGCGTTGTGAGGCTCTGCCTTGGGGTGAGGACCCCTGCTGAAGAATCTCTGTGTCTTCTTGTTGTTGGCAGAGGCAAACAGGTCTAGTAACAGCTGACCGAATGTGGCGACTATGAGGTTGAACGCTTGAGTGGAGAGGGTCCATTCCCCCAGGTCTATCTCCTGCCTATTTAGCCAGTCCGCTTCCACGTTCTCCTGCCTCCTGATGTGCCGTGCTGTAAGGGAGAGTAAATTGGCTTCTGCCCATCTGAGGAGACGGCTGGCTTCCTTGTGGATGGACGGAGATCTCGAGCCCCCTTGACTGTTGACATAGGCCTGGGCCGAGGTGTTGTCCGTGAAGACCAATACGTGTTGTGCGTGCAGTTGCGGGGTGAAGTGGGCCAGGGCAAGGCGGATCCAGCCAGTTGATGCTGTGGCTTTGTTCGCGAGTTGTCCAGGATCCTTGTGCCGTGTGGGTGGACAGGTGGGCCCCCCACCCGACTAGGCTGGCATCCGGGGTTAGAATCACCCTTTCAGGATCCGTTAGGGGAACTCCCCGTGTGAATCGGTCTGGATGTTCCCACCATGGCAGTGATTGCAGAGTGGTGTGGTTGAGCGGGATGGAGACCAGCAAGCTGCTGATAATGGCAGATTGCCAGGGTCTGAGGAGGGCCTGAAGAGGGCGTGAGTGGAAGCGGCCCCAGTGGAGATGGCGAATGCAGGATACCATCAATCCGAAGAGTGACGTCAGGGTGAGTTGTGGTATCCATGGGCACACTCGGACCTTCGAGATGAGGTCTAGGCGCTTGAGTTGTCATTGAGCCAGTATGAACACCCTGTCCTGGAGAGTGTCGAACACCACTCCTAGGTGTTCTAGGCATTGTGTTTGGGTGACATGACTCGCTGAGAAGCGGTTTCTCTCGAGGTATGCCCTGGTGTGAGCGAGGTAGGTCTGTGCGATCCGACGTAACGGCGCTTTGACGAGGTAGTCTAGATAGGGGTAGACAGCTATCCCCTCCAGTCTGAGGTTCGCGATGAGGGGCACGAGGATTTTGGTGAACGTGCGCGATGCTGACCGCAAGCCGAAGGGGAGGGCTCGGTACTGCCAGTGTTGTCAGTTGTAGCAAAACCGGAGCCACCTCCTGTGTGCGGGCAGTATGGGGACATGCAGATAGGCATCCTTTCGGTCCAGGGAGGCCATCCAGTCATCCCTGGCAATGGCAAAGGATATGGAGGAGAGGGTCTCCATCTTGAAGTGCTGTTTGCAGACGGCTTTGTTGAGGCGTTGCAAGTCGAGAACCTCCCTCCAGTCCCCGGGCCTCTTCAGGACTAGGAGGAGGATGGAATACAGTCCCAATCCCTGCTCGTGCCAGGGAACTCTCTCTACGGCCCCCATGTGGTGGAGTCTGGTGAATTCCGAGAGCATAGCCTTGTGCTTGGTGGAGCTGCGTGAACGAGGAGATACGCGAAAGAGGTCTCGTGGAGTGTATTTTAGCTCTATCGAGTAGCCTCTTGTCACTGTTTGTATGACCCCAGGTGTCTGTTGTTGCGTGCAACCACCTTGGAGCGAAGTAGAGGAGACGGGTGCCGAGTTTGGGTGAGGCGAGGCAGGAAGAAGCGGAGTGGTCAGGATTCCGGTCTGCGTTGGGGGGATCCAGTGCGACGGGTGTACTGGTGTTGTGTCGCCGGCCTGCTGGATTTGGCTCCTCTGCTCCTTTGGCTCCTGTTGCGATTGGAGGAATTCCAGGAGGTCTGCGTGGAATACTGCGAGCGTCTGGGACCCTGCTGAGATCTATTGAAGGGGCGAAAAAA
The DNA here is from genome assembly GCA_003113815.1 of Sphenodon punctatus. Classification (NCBI taxonomy): domain Eukaryota; kingdom Metazoa; phylum Chordata; class Lepidosauria; order Sphenodontia; family Sphenodontidae; genus Sphenodon; species Sphenodon punctatus. Next base: position 1,384,505 of record QEPC01014298.1, read on the forward strand.
GTTCTTGAAGGTATGTACCTGGTTCAAGGTATCTTTCTTGTCCTTGTTTGAGGCCTCAGCAAGGGCCTTGTCTAGAACTGGATCGAACAGCTTGCCTCCCTTGAAGGTGCTGTTCACCAATAGGTTTTTGGCATGTGGGTCTGCCCGCCAGGAGCGGAGCCACAGCCTGCGCCTGGCAGCGACATTAGCCGCCATCCCCTTAGCTGCCCACGCAAGGATATCCATGGAGGAGTCCATGAGGAAGGGCTGCACCAGGGTGACGTTGGTGGCGAGCTTTCGTGACTGTGCATGGGATAGCTCAGGATCTTTGCACATCTTAAACCACTTCATGACCGCCCTAGCCACATAAGAAGTGGTGGTGGCCATACGGAGAATGTTTGACAGGGCCTCATAGCTCTTTTTGAGACCTACTTCCAGGCCCTTATCTGTGTGATCCTTAGGCAATAAGTCCCCTTCGGTGGGAAAGACTGATTGGCGAGCGAGAGCCGCCGCTGCGGCATCTACCTGAGGGAGTGCAAAGATGGGGCTGCTACGCTTGTTGAAGGCATAAAGGGTCTGCTGAGGTCTGGATAACCTGAAGGACTTGGTGGGGAGTTTCCATTGAGCCTTGATGATTTTTTCAAAGGCCTTGTCCAACGAGGCTCCAGCCGAGCTGTGGCTCAGCTTGGGAATGTAGTCCCGGTCTGAGTCCTCATCATCCTTGGAGGAGGAGTCTGAATCCCTCTTTTTGGGGCTCCTGGGGGTAACTTTCATGACTCTTTCAGCCCTCCTAATGAGCTTAGGGCCTTGGTCGTGGGGCAACTCCCTGCCCAGATCCCTATGGCCCTTTGAGAGAATGTCCTCCCAGTCCTGGGTTCTCTCCCCCCACGAGGGATGGGAGGATGCTGAGGAGGCAGGGTCTGACTCCTCTTCCGAGGAGGGCACGTTGTGGCAGGGGGCCTTATTTTTATGTGCACGTGCCCTTTTGGGGGCTGGGGGGGTCCGACTCTGAGTCTTTCCCGGTGATTTCCCCCTCCTCTGGATTAGTGGATCCCCCCCTCTTCCTCCTCTCCTGAGGAAGACCCCAGGAGATCTGTGATGGAGGCACTATTTTTATGAGGGCAACTGTGCTTTCCCTTCCCTGCAGGTTTGGAGGAGCCCTTGGGGGGGGGCCTTTGGGGCGGGGGGGGGTCGTTCACGCGAGCGTCTATGGCTGAGCTGGTTGCTCTCAATATGCGTTAGCGCTCCCATCATGGCCCTAAGGGCCTCCAGCTGAGCCTGCTGGAAAATATTGGGGTCCCCCCCCTTACTTGGGAGGAGGCAGCTGATGCCACCTCCTCCTCATCCTCCTCCTGTTCCATGGGGGATTCGTGCTGCTGCTGGGCATCTTGTGCTGGCTGCAATGATGCAGGGAGGGCGGGAACCTCGGTTTCGGTTTCCCTTGCTGCCACCGCTGCTGTTAGGACGGTTTCGCTTCTAGCCGCTGCTGTTAGGGCGGTTTCGCTTCTAGCTGCGGCTCGTGTGGAGGCGGCCCAGTGGGCTTTGGCGGCTTCAGCCATAGGGCTGGGAGCTGATCTGGCCGGGGGGGCTGTATCCCCACACCCGCGAAACCCGGTCTGTGCTCGAGAGCCGGCTCCGGTGAATTACCTCCTCCTAACCAGGAGGGGAGGCTGCGCCCTGAATCCCCGGTGCGGTGGAACCCAACAGAGATCAGGAGGACTCCTGTGGGTCAATGACAAAGAAGTGCTCTGGGTGCGGAGCACCCTGCTGCTACGTTCTCTTGGTCCGGAGGCAGACTTTGAACTGGGAAGGCAGGGGAGCACTCTCCCTACGCATGCCCAGCTGAAAGTGCTTTGCTACCTCCTAGTGGCCGGTGAGGAGATCGCGCCCTTCATCCGGATGACTGGACGAGAGGGCATAGAAAACAAAATTTACTAGCAGGCAAGGATTTAACACGTTCCTTTTCCTGTAAGATTTATCATGCTGATCCCAATCTCTGGTTCCTGGGCTTGCTTGTTCATGCTACTCCTGGATGAAGGGAGTCAACAGGAAGCAGCACAGAAGGGTGACCAAAGGATGCTGAAATGAGGAACACCACATTCAAGCCAGGATAATTGGGCTCGGAAGAGGAGAAAATAGTCAAATTGCATGCAAATAATTAATGAGAAACAGAAGCTGGTTGAGATCCAGCCTGCATTGGTAGCGGCTAGATATTGCTCCCAGCCGAGAGCTGGGCAGTGGCCTATGGAAAGACTGCTGGTGTCTGTCCTTGCTTCATTTCCAGGCAGACTTCTATCACAAAACCTCTCACTCTGGCAAGCGTGGGAGAGCATCCTGTGCACGCCTTCCACTAAAGCACACTTGGGTTACAAACAAAGCTAGCTAGACGAATTTCCTCCTGGCAGAAATCTAGACAAGCATCACAGCTGAGGACTGTTATCTTGTGCTTCAGAGGGGCCTGGGAGCAGAAATAAGGAGTGGTGTTGGTAGAGAGCAAAGTGCACTGGCAGGTCTGTGTGCAAGGGAAGGTTGGAAGCTCCTACAGCGAAGTGACTACACAATCACTCCCTCCCTTAGCATTCCCCTGTTTTGGGATCACTTAGAAGCCAAGAATTATATCTGGTTGCTCAAGTATACAAACCAGACCGGGGTATGCACGATCCGCTGAGGAAAGTCCCTGGGGTCCAGTATGTCTTTGCCTAGTTCAAAGGGGCACTGCGGGACAAGGAATGGAAGTATGGAGAGAGTCCTATTCATGTAGGAGATAGATGGGGCTGTATAAGAGCCACCTCAGCCTGTCACTAGCAGAAAGAGAGCTCTTCACTAGCCCGTCCCTTAGCTTTGCTCTCCCGGGAGGACGTTGAGAGAGTCAGATCTTTCACCCCCTGGACATCTTGGTGGCTACAGTCCCAAAGACAGTGTAGAAAGGGATGGGAGGAGGAGACCTCTCCAGACCACCACTTCCACTGGGGCTCCACACTGCAGCTGCTATCCTTCCACTACAGGAAAATATATGGGAGAGTCTGTGAGCCACATGGCCGTGTATTACCAGAAACCTAGTTTGGGCTGCACCTCAGCGATACCAAGGAGAAGACAAAGCAGGACATTCTAACCGAGTTATTGAGTTTCAGCATAACAGTTATTAAAGCCCTCGCAGACTTCTCAATCCCTACAGCAATCTGGTATTTGTTAATATTGACTTACGAATAAGCATTATTATTTTATTGAAATTTGTATCCTCTCCTATCCCAAAGGCTCAAGGTGGGTAACAATAGGACATAAAAATCAGACACATGAAGTACATCTCCTAAAACGTGCCCCCAGCCCTCACCACACCCTGTCTTTGCTTGCCTACCTTGCCCTGGAAAAATGCTCAGACTTTGGGGAAACCTTAAGGGAAAGGGAGTAGTTGTCAATATTTTCTCTCCACATGCCCACTGCATGGACCTGGAGCACAGAAAGAACATGCTCGCAAGAGGCCGTTCTTTGCCAACCCCAAGGATTGAGATTACTACCATGATCCGAGGAGGGAAGGGTGTTCTTGAACAGATGTACAGGAATCCAGAGAGCTGGGTGCTCTTCCTCATTGGGCCAGTGTCTCTGGGCAAGTCTCATAAGCTCAGTATTGAGTTTCCCACCATGGGAAAGTGGGTCTCTCTTCACATTCCCAAGCCTTGTGGCAAGAGGGAGTGGAGGAGGGGAGAGGATGCAAGGTTGAATTCACTACCGCCAGGGAGGTAATTCTGACCTTCTTGCATGCGAGGCCCTGCAAGAATGCTTTTAATTTATTGTCATTGTAAGTCAAGCAGCAGAGTGAGTATGATGGCAGAAGCGGGGGTGTGTGTTAGCAATACTAGAAGGAAAAGAAACAAGCAGAACAAAACGTAAAACAATTCTTTTGCCAATTTGGAAGGACATTCCAGATAGAAAACAAAGCAGGGTGATGCCGACATCGCCTCCAGAGTAACTGGCACACGTCTGCATGCCTTGACTGCGCATTTAGGGCAGGAGCCATCATTGATACAGCCCAGTCACGTGCGCTGCTCAAGGAAGAACTAAGTTAACCCCCAGAAGCAGAAACCAAAGGCCCTAAACATCAACAGAGCCACAAAGTTAAAGTGATCTTACCAGGTATAAGAGGCTGCTTCTGGGATGCTGGAATCTCTTCATCCTCGCTGTCCGAAGAGCTGCTTCTCTCCGATGAGCTGCTGCTCTCCGAGTCCTTCCCCTTCAAGACGCTGACAACAGCTTTACCAGCTTGACTGGGTTTGGTGCTGATGGGAGCTTGAGGAGTTTGCAATCTCTTAAGCAGAAAAGAAGAATCCAATGAACTATCTTGGAAGGTTCCATTGGAGAGCTATAGGTTTATTTCATGCCCCTGGAGATATGAACCTCATTAATTCTACTCCTGCCCCAATTCTGGAGACATAATTTCCTAGGCTAGTAAAATGGAGCTGTCCCTGGGGTAGCATGCAACCACTGCTTGCATTATGCAAAAGCACAACCTAACTATTAAAGATAGGAAACAAAGAAGCAAACCACCTCCAACTGAAACTGCAGGGGAGCTTAGAACGGCAGGACATATTGAACAAAATGCCAGTCAACACGTACTCTTTCAACAAGGATTAGGGGAGATTTCATGGACAAGGGAAGAAATGTTTCATTAATGCTGGCACTTCTAGCAGGATGCTGCTACCTCACCTTATTCTGAGGCAATGAGGCAGAATTGAGACAGTTTTCCCTCTCACCTCCTGCAAGACCTAGGCATTCCTTAAGGACTCCTTTAGCAACACCGGCTTATACTGTAACATTTTTGGAGGTCAGAATGTAAGGTATGGCTGTAGTTTCAAGACTCAAAGTAGCTGCAACACAGCACAGAAAGCAGCAGCATTGGAGACAGGAGAGAGTTCAACACAAGAGAGGCAAAGTTCCAGCATTCCATTCTAAGATTTAAACATATGCCTTGGAAATTCATTTGGCAAGGAGGAAACCCCACACATCCCTAAACGGTTGTAGCTTTGAACAGTGGCTCTCAACCGTTTGATTTATGTTAAAGGGTAATCCTTGTCTATTGCAGAATCCCGTGTACTTACTGTAATGCTCACAGGAGAGGTGCCAAGTACTTTGTCACTAGGCTCTCCCTACCCTTGCTTCACCCTCTGCTATTCAGCCTGTAATAAAGCGCTTGCTCCTCTGCTCTGTGGCTGTTTGATGTGTTGTGGGGAGGGGGCTCCAGAATACTGGAGAGAGGAAGTTGCACTTGCAGGGTACTTGGATAAATCCCTCACCAAAGCAGCTTTTCAGCTCCTCAGGTGATGAGCACTCCCATATGCTATACTTGCAGTTTGAGCGGATTTGAGGAAGGGCCGCTAGCTGCATGGTACTGGATAAGATTCCTTGCACTCCACTTGCTCAGCCTACAGTCAGGGTGAGCATAGGGCTGTGACCACTTTTGGGTAAGGCACCATGGGCTGGGAGTCACTGCTTTAGAAAGGAGATGGAGGAGACCAGATCTACAATGAATCACCAGGTATCTTGAGCCCTTCCCGTTACACCACCGCAGTCCTACTTTGATACATAGCCTGGCCAATGCTCTATCAACAGTTCTCCTTTTCTGATTCTTTCTCCCACAAGATCTCTCGCTGCAGTCTTCAGCAAAGATCTAGGAGACTGGTGGTAACTGCACAGCCTACAGAAGCGCCTTATTGGTAGCGCAGAAATCCCCCTCCCCACCTTCACTTTCACTGTGATTCAGGAGACCCCATCAATCTTGAGTACCCTTGGCTCCAGAATGCATTATTAGGACTATGACAATGCTTACTGCATTTAAACCAGCTACAAAACAGATAACAGCATCCAAGTGTTTATCCACTGCAGAACAGGTCTCCAAACAAGTCTAACAATTCAACACAGCAAGCTTATTCAGGCTCTGGATGGAGGCATGGAAGCCCTCATCAGGAAAAAACCTGGATTTGTGGGTTTGTTTTGATTAAAATGAGTCACTATCTCCAAACAAAGGGCCAGTTTCTAGATGGTTAAATCAGGAAAATGATTTGAAGCAGACTCAAAGGTTTAAACAAGTTTGCCTACTTGGGAGCACACCAGACACTCCTCCTCCCAAAAGCTTGGACACCAGCCCTTTGGGAATTTAAGCTGGTTAATGGTTCTAGTAAACACGCTTTGCCTCTCAAATATCCAGTGGCATGGCAAGTCTCTTGCAAGATTCAGAGCTCTGCTTCCTTGTCAAATCAAATTCTTTATTTGCATGGTCCAAGACCATTGCAACAACATAATTACTACAAACAGTTTTAGCCTACAAAGAACATAATTATTGTTACAGCCAAAGTAAAAAGAAGATTTCTTTAAACCTCCTAGTACAGAAACAAATTTAAATAAGGATCCACTATCAGTCAAACATTTACATCTGGCTAAGGTAGGGGAATATATTTTAAAAATAGATTCCTGAACTGAACAGCCTGCAGCAAGAATGTTGCAACACTCTTTATGACCTCTAAGTCCTTGCTATCAAGAAATAAAGCCAAAAGGGCATGATTGGTACGCCCTGGATACTTATAACCCGCAACCTGCCCCATCTCGGGAACGAACATCCGAGAATCCCAAATAGGAGGTGACATTCTAATCCTGCCGATCTCCAGCTGTCGGCCCATATCTCCTTCCTGAGCGAGGCAAAAGCTTTATGTTGGAGGTATTCTGATGAGATACCCATCTCTCTCAGTTGGCCGTCAAGCTTTACAGACCATTGGTCCTGGAAGGTGTCCTCCAAAACACCCCTTAATAAAACTGATCCCTGTTCCGATCGTGTTTCAATCCAAAATCTCAAGGCAGCTTCCTTGGCAACCTGTTTCTGGCCCAACTCGGACCGAATTGCCGCCAAGGGGGTACCTCGCAGAACTCCCAAAAGCTTTTGCAAAAATTTGGATTGGGTTCTATCCACCGTGTTAGAGAAAAAAGGAGCCCATAATTCGGCTCCATACAGCAATTGCGACCTAGCCTTGCTGGTGGAAACCTGGAGGGCTGGTATAACAGCCATTCTGCCCTGCTTGGCGAAAAGCCTACTTATGGATTGGGCAGGGGGTTGGGCTGCTCTCAAGGCTCTATTAACATGCTCCTACCAAGAGCCAGACTTATGAAACAACATGCCTAGGTATCGGAATGCATGGACCTGTTGAATCGGAGAGCCCTCAACAGACCAGACCTGAGTTTTAAATTTATGAGAAAAAAACAGTATCTTGGTTTTCTCATAGGTGATACGTAAGTGATGCACCTGACAAAAATCTGCGAATGCTTGTAACTGTCACTGGAGCCCCACCCGAGTCTGTGATAGAAGAGCAACGTCGTCGGCGTAGCATAAGCAGCTGACGTCGCGCACACCCAACCTAGGTGGGTGAAAAGAGGGCTCTGCCATGGCTGGAATCACATCATCAATGAAATAATTAAATAAAGCCGGGGCCAGGACACAGCCCTGCCTGACCCCCAATGAGGTGGGGACTGGAGGAGTAACATGGCCTTGCTGGTCCAATTTGACCACAAGGGATGAGTGGGCATGGAGCGCATGGATCAGGGTCAGCAGATGTTTATCAATTGTCGAGGCTTTGCAGCTTTCTCCAAAGGGCGGCACGATCCACCGAGTCAAAGGCCGCCCTAAGGTCAAGGAAAGCCACAAAAAAGGCCCCATTGCGTGCCCTATACTTGGCAGCAAGATGTTTAAGGACAAAGCAATGTTCAACAGTTGAATGCTCCTGCTGAAACCCCGCCTGTTCTGGGGAAATGGCCCCAGCTGTGAAAGAGAGACTGTGATGCTGTGAAAGAGAGACTGAGAGGGTGCCAAAAGATAGTCCAATTAAATGAGCAGCTCAAGGCAGCCCACAACCACAAGCTACTTTCTCTGAAGTAGCCCCACTGACGCCCTGTAGGCTTCAGTGGGACTATTATAGAGTAAGTGGCTTGTGGCCAGAGGCGTACCACTCGAGGCAAACACCTTGGTGATGCAGGGGGACATAAGGCCACAGTGTTCTTGCAAGTAAGACAGGCTGTATTTAATGAGTAACGTCTTTGGGAAAGCTGCCCGGGCAGTGGAGACTAATACTGAGAGATGTACTGAAACAGTTCTTCACAAAATTATTCCCGAGGGTCACAGCGGCTGCCAACAGGCTAATCCCAAGGGACTATATTCGTAGATGCAGGTCAATCCATTACTAAATACTGGGCATGATCGGTCCCAACTGAAGCCAATGGAAGTTCTGCCATCTTTAATGAGAGATGGTTCTGGCCCATCACAAGTTCAAGAAGGCTCTCCTTGACAAAGTACCAAGTGGAGTTTTTGGAGCCTGTACGTGAAATAGCAATGCAAGGGAAGGGAAGGGAAGCATATCTTGACAAACCCTTACCACCACAGGACATGGTTAGCAATTGGATATTACCATTTGGCTGTGTCATAATGCATCTACAGCACATGGCTAAGTGCCAAGCCAGCACACTTAGCACTGAAGAATGGGCCACTTGCAATAACGTACACCTGTGATGTCGCCTGGCTTGTAATTTATTATGCTTTATAATTACCTGTTGAGCTTGATCTTATTAGATATGATCGCTTCTCTGTAAAGACATCAAATATTTAAGAGAGCGCCTGATAATTTCAGAACCATGATCTAGTCACCTGGCAACTGCCCATCTTTAAATGATGCATAAAAGAAAACACAAGCTGAGTTGGAAAGAGCCAGAACAGCTTTGAACAATTCAAGTGGAGGAAGGTGGGAAGCCTTGCTGCCGAGCTGAGATTTCATGCAGCAAAACACAGATGCATCATCCTAAAAATATCAACGCACTCCGATAGCAGCAGCCGGCCCCGGGAATTCTAACCTTCTGACTGATTGGCACTGGGAGGGCCTCGTCCTTGCTGTTAGAGGAGGATTCCTCATCAGAACTACACACGGTATTTCAAAGTGTGGGTGCACAAATTATTATTTTTTATAGTAGCATCGTGACTTTTCTGTATTATTTTCTCTCTCTTTCTTAATAGTTCCAACGTCAATCAATTATCTAGTCCTGGAACTCCAGTTGCTTCCCAGATGTATATTCTGGTCTCTCATGTTTTAACCTGGACAGATGAATCACCCCAGGTCATAAATTCCTTTTGTGCTTATACCATTCTCATTTTTTGGCTGTAGACAAAACCATCTGCAAAAACTCCCCACGCTGTTGCAGCACCAGTGAAAAGTGCACCAGCCACTCCACCAAGGCAGCCCCAGGGAGAGTGTCTACTCCAGCTCCATGGAAGCAGACACCCAAAGCCCAGCCAAAGGAGGCCTTGGAATCGTGGCATCCCCTGCAAAGGCTGGTGGGAGCAGAAAGGTGGCAGAGAGTTCTGATCACTCCCATCTCAAAAACGAGAGCAGAGCTGGAAAAGATGCAAAGGCAGGCAGGGGTTTGGAACTGCCTCTCTATGAGCTGAGAGGGGATATGGTAGAGGCTGAGGAAATCATGAATGGTGCGGAGAAAGTTATTTACCCTCTCTCATAATGCAAAAACTGATTCAATTAGTAAGCACCAGGTTTAAACAACAAACAAAGTGGTTTTTTCCACACAACAGACAATTAATCTGTGGAACTCTTTGCTATGGGATGTTGTGAAAGCCAAAATAACTGGATTCAAAAAATGGGTTTAGAGAAATTCCTGAAGGCTAAGTCCAACAGCCACGAAGCCACGATGCTCCGGAGATGCACTCTTATGCTCCCGTTTCCCCTAAACATCCAGTTAATGAAAGCGGAGAGTGACCAGCTGGCAATGGTCATGGCCCAGTTGCCCTGCTCTTGTTCATTCCCTCCGCATCCTCCTTTTATTAGCTGTTGTCAGAGACTGGGCTAGATGGACCATTGGTCTGACCCAGTACGGCACTTCTGTGTTTATGCCATCAGCTCGGGTGAACAACGACGGGTAAAAATAAACCTGAGCCGCCCCTGGCTGGGACAGGCTGGAGAACATCACCCAGTCGGGAAGCAGGAGCTGGGGAGTGACGTGCGGCCACTCCTGCCCCCCACGCTGCATCTGGATTCATTATTAAACATTTCTACCCCACCCCTCTCTCTCTCTCATGTAAGCAAAGCCCTTCCCTGAGGGCATCCCAGATTGCCAGGGCTCTGCGACGTTCTAGTTCAGCAGGCTGCCAGCTCTCGGGCACTGCCCTTTTGCAAATGGAGGCTTGGGGTCTGGCGAGGGAGCTCATTTAGTCAGCACAGCTATCACGAGCCACTGAGTTTACACTGGCCCAGGTTTTCAGTATCACAGGAAGTTTGCCTTGACTGCACAGAGACACTTTCACTTCAAGGCTGGCAGGAGACCAAGGCAGTGCTGGGCGCTGCAAGTCTCTCCACTTCCTCAATGCATCCTCTGCCCAGCCCTCCTCAGTCTCTAGGAGAGTCTTCCCATTGCAAGGGCCTTGGAGATGGAGGTTTTTACCTGCACTGGCATTGCTGCTTTTTCCTCCTCTTCAGAGTCAGAATCACTCGATTCCTCGCTGCTACTCTCTGCCTTCCCAACCGGCTGTTTCAGCACTGAAAACACAAGAGGCACCAAATATTTTTATTTATTTATTTTTATTTATATAAAACTTATATCCCACCCCTCCTGCCCACAGGGCAGCCAACAACAATAAAATAATTTAAAACAGTTAAAAATACAATATGCAGGGAAAAGAAAAACCTCCCGTCCCCCTCCCCCCCGCCAAAAGCCTGACGGAACAGCCAGGTCTTACATAAACGCCAAAATAGCAGGAGAGTGGGAGCCAACCAAGCCTCCTCCGGGGAGCGAATTCCACAGCACAGGGGCGGCCACCGAAAAAGATCTCACATCGGTGGCCACCTGCCTCGCCCGGGGAACCTCCAAAAAGGCTCCCACAAACGATCTCAAGGGTCACACGGGCACATGGGGTGTGAGGCGGTCCCGCAGATAAGCAGGGCCCAGGCCGTGAAAGGCTTTAAAGGTCAAAACCAGCACCTTGAACCTGTCCCGGTGCTTTATAGGCAGCCAGTGCAGAGCCCAGAGCACTGGTGTCATGTGTTCTCTGCGACCCGCCCCCATAAGGAGGCGGGCCGCGGCATTCTGAACCAGCTGCAGCCTCCAGACCAGCTTCTCGGGCAGCCCCACGTAGAGCACATTGCAATAATCCAGCCTCGAGGTGATGAAGGCATGGATGACAGTGGCGAGGTCAGAGTCAGAGATATGGCCGAAGTCGCCGGACAAGATGTAACTGCCGAAACACACTCCCTGCCACGGCCACAACCTGAGATTCCAGGCTGAGCCATGAATCGAGGAGCAAACCCAGACTCTGCACTTGAGAGACCATGGGAGGGTGAACCCCCCCCAACAAGAGGAGATTCAACCACCCCCAGGCCCTCGCCCACCAACATCACCTCCATCTTGTCAGGATTCAATTGCAGATGACTGAACCCTGTCTCTTATACACATCTAGATGTGTATAAGAGACAGGCTGACAGGCACTGGGAAAATAGGGAGACCGCGTGGCCTGGGTCGATGGAAAAGGAGAGGTAGAGCTGCCCTGAAACCCTCTCACGATCTCCCCTAATGGCTGCATATAGATGTTAAACAAGAGGGGGACAGAATGGCACCCTGCGGGACTCCACACGTGAGGTCCCGGGGGGAAGACGTAAACTCCCCCAAGACCACCCGGTGAGTTCTCCCAGCCAGGAATGAACGAAACCAGTCTAAGACCGTTCCGCCAATCCCGGCACGGTCCTGCAGGCGAGTCACCAGCACCTCATGATTGACTGTGTCAAATGCAGCTGAAAGGTCTAGCAGGACCAGTAAGGTCGGACGACCCGGGTCCAATGCCAAACGGACATCAACAACCAAGGCCACCAGGGCCGTCTCCGTACCATACCCAGGCCAAAACCCAGACTGGGAGGGATCAAGAAAACCAGTGCGGTCCAGTTATTCTGCCATCTTTAATGAGAGATGGTTCTGGCCCATCACAAGTTCAAGAAGGCTCTCCCTGACAAAGTACCAAGTGGAATTTTTGGAGCCTGTACGTCAAATAGCAATGCAAGGAAAGGGAAGCATATCTTGACAAACCCTTACCACCACAGGACATGGTTAGAGACCGGTCAATAACTGGCAGGAGCATCAGCGTCAAGAGATGGTTTTTGAGCAGGGGCCTAATCACAGCCTCCTTCAGGCAGTCAGGCATCCTGCCCTCCCGAAGGGAGGCACTCACCACCCAAGCCAGCAACAGCCATAACGTCTCCTGGCATCCACCCTGAGCTCTTATGGTAACATAGTCACTCAGTTTAATTTAGCTTTAAGGTTATTGGAACCAGACAGTCAGAAAACTCCAGGCAAGGGGAGATGCTGCACAGTAACCTAATTGCATTGTTGAAGCCTTGAGTGTTTTACTGAGCATGCCTGTTTTCCAATCACATCATTAAGATTACACTGGCTATGTACACACAACACTAGAAGGCTTTCCGGCTGAGAGAACCAGTCACATCCCAAGGTCCCTGTCCGGAACTGATCTCAGGGCCACTTATACCAGCTCCCAATTTAGGAGATCTGCATACGGAGGAGTAAAAAATGTTCTGCTAGGGATTTTCCTTTTTATAAAGTATCCCCTTACCCAGGGGTGTAAAAACTGAAGGGGAGGAGGAGACATGTGCTCGGACTCTTCTAAGGTGCAGGGACAGTGTCCTCCTTAATACTGCACACAAGACACAATTATGAAGGGGACTGTCCCCAGTACCCCAACTTCAAAGGGGAACATGCCCCCCACTTGTCTCCCTGCCCCATCTTTACATGATGACTCAGAACGTGGGGCTGTATCCCTTCACTTTGGCCTGTGGTCACTCCACTGCCCCCATTCACTCCCAAAATGCCAAACAGCAATTTCTTTCAAAACATTTTTAAAAAAAAGAAAGCTCAGCATCTTCATTAAGTTAAGTCAGGGTTCCGGATACAACAGAAGAGACAACTGGCTACAGGGTTTGCTAGCCTCCCATACTTCACAGCCTTCCATGGAGCCGAGAGATACCTCCCTTATGGTAGCATTCCGAGGAGCCTGATCTGCTTGCAGCCTGTGGAAGCTATGTTATTGTCTTAATGGAAGCTCATAAGCGGAGGCCTGAAAACTTGGGACAGAAAAGACAGAGATAAGCTGAGATCTTACAATGCTCCATGTACTCATTACAGCTAATTGCAATAGATAAAGATTGCCCTTTACACATAGCTGCTAGTTTGTTTTCCCTTTCTGTAAGTTTGTTCTTCCTAGCCTTGAAGATGTTCCTCTCCAATATAAACTGTCTGTGTAGCAGTTCTGTGTCTAACACAGCTCCAAACTGGTTTTCTAACAGATAAGAAATGTCTCTTTGCCTGTAACCTGAAAAGTCTATTAAAAGGTTTTATAACTCTGGCTAAGGAGGGACTCTAGATATATAGGGGAAACCCTTTGGAGCTGGGACCCTCCTAACAGCTGTTAGATTGAAAGTAAAGTTTCTCTGATAGATTCCTTCCATACACAGAGTGTGTCCTAATTTTTTCAACAAGCTGATGTACTCTCCTTGGAAGCGTGCGTTTCCAACCAGATTCACTGTAAGCCTAGAGCAGAGATCTACTTCTGTAAGCCAGCTTGAGTCTCGACAATGCCCTGTGAATCGTATCCCATGCCAGTGGGTTTCTTACCTGGTTTGGGGGCTGGGAGCTTTACTGTTGGCATCTCCTCTTCACTCTCAGATAAGCTGCTGCTTTCAGAGCTCTTGGCCTTCTTTGTGGTAGCTGCTGCTGCTGCTTTATTCTGTCCTGCTGCGACCTGACCTACTGCAGCAGGTCCTAACTTGCTGGAGGCAGCTTTGTTCTGTCCCACTTTGGCCTGGACAGAAGTCCCGAGTTTTCCTGGGGTGGCACTGGCTTTGTTTGGAGCAGGGTTGTGCCAAGAGTTGGCGGCATTGCCACCCACCACAGCAGTTTTGACCTAAAGGAAACAATAATAGATACCAACTCCGTTAAGCTCTCCTGTCCGATACATGCAGTCATGAGGGCCTGGGTGTTCTTTCAGACACCTTATCAGAAACCATTTTCCAGACCAAGCAAAATGCACCAAGATATTCATTCTGAGGCCTTTACACCAAGGATGTGCCTGACTTCATGGCATCCACACCCTGCTTTGGAAACATTGATGGGCTTTTTCTTTAAACTAGGAAGGCTGATTCTATTACTATTCACACATTTAAATGGAGTCTCATTATCTGGAAGGTGGAAAGGGCATTTGACTCCACTCCTGTAGCCCCACCTGAAAGGGCATCTGAACAATAATCAAAACATTCTCATCCACTTGAGTTAAGTTTGAAGAACAAAGACTTCCCCAGCTACGCTTTCCAATCTCTAGAATCAATTTCCTTCCCGATGAATGTACAGACAGTCCCCTCCTGGCATTAGCAGCTTTAGGGACAAGGCAAGGTCACCCTACCTCCTTTCCAGTTACAGGCTCCTCTTCAGAAGAGTCATCATCATCGCTGCTTTCTGCCATAGTGGCGGAGTTGTTGGTAACAGGTGCAGAAGCTGAAACACAAGAGAATCTTGAGGAGCAGAGATCACAACCAAGACTATCTCCAGCACGTGGAGAAATAAAGCTATGGGGGACACATTCCTTTTAGGAGCAAGCCCTTAATGGTTTCCTGTGCACCATACAAAAACCTCTCTCACCCATCTCCTATCAATTCAATTCAATTTTATTAGCTTGACCATAGGTCATCACTTCACAAATTACAACAACAAAATAGATGAGCGTGTAAAAAAACCAACCAAACCCACAAATCATCCAACATCAGAATTAAAATAATAAAACAAACTAAACAATTCAAAACATTTAAATAGATATCCAAACCCTGTGCCATGCTACAGATCTGAGTCACAATTATTCATGGGTATTTTAAAATCCCAAAAAAGTTGACGTAAAATAAAGGCACGAGTTAGAAATTTGGACGCACTCCCTATAATATCCGGGGAATGACCAGAAACAAATGAATCTGACCTGCCAGGAAATCTTGCAAGATATGAAGACAAATATCTGGATCTCAACTGGTCATATAAATGACAAACAACAGAATGTGAGATGTAGATTCTGTGCCTAACTGGTCAAAGGGGCAGAGACAATTCCCAAAAGGGACCCCACTGAAACGCCCCTCAAGTACCTTAGTAGGAAGTGCATTCAAACGGGCACACATAAACAGGTACCTCCCACAACTCGATATGGGGGAGAGCAAATAGCTGGTATCCACTGCAGATAACCTTGCAAGTGGGGTGAATTACCCACTCTGGCTATTTCATTCTGCTGTACAACATCTCTCCACCTAGAGAGAACCACTACATACGGATCTTGGTCCGCAAGGTACAGCTGAGAGAACCCCAGATTGTTCATGTAAAGTTCCAAGGCTCTAAACCAATTATTTTTGAAGGAATCCTTCAACAGATAGGGGATCAGGCCAGACTTGGATGAACCTATTCGCCTAATCCAGAAATTAATTGTATATTTCCAAGAAAGCTGATTCCAGCAGACCTGACCAACCTCCAACTGAAGTACTGCCAATAGCGTACCTTTGGGAGCCTTAAGGATACGCTGCAGGAAATAAGACTGCATATTGTCTAAATTGGCAGAGGTAAGAGGTGCCCAGAGTTCAGCCCCATACAAAATCAGGGCCCTAATCATACTATCAAATACACAGATTACCAGCTCTGACCTACTCCTACCAGAGCTGGCAAACAGTCTCAAGATGGAAACAGAGGTTCCCTTGGAAGCAAGCACAACCCTCCTGTGATGTTCAGACCAACTCCCAGAATAATGGAAGTTCAGATCCAAATACTTAAAACAGTTTCACCTGCTGCAAAGGATGTCCATCAATTACCCAAACAACGAACATCTACTTTTAGAAAAAACTCATAATTTTAGACTTGCCATAATTGATAGTTAACCTATTAGTCAAGCAATAGACTGCAAAAGCCTTTAGTTGTCTGTGAAGTCCCACCCGGGTCTGAGCTATCAGAACCAGGTCATCCACATATAGCAGGCAACCCACTGGACAGGAAGCCAGTTTTGAAGGAAAGAAATTTGTGTTTCGTCATAGATGGATAAATAAATTGAACAGGGTGGGAACCAACACCCCCCCCTGCCGCAACCCCGAGTGGTCTGAACTGGTCCGGTTATATGGCCTGCATTATCAAACTTAACTGCAATAGATGCCTGTGAATGAACTCTTTGCAGCAGAAACAGGAGTTGTTTGTCCATAGAGGTTTTACTTAATTTGTCCAACAAGAGTTCCCTATTGACCAGGTCAAAGGCAGGTTTAAGATCTAAAAAAGCCACAAATAGCTTTTTATTTGATGACCTATACTTCTCTAGAATATGGAAAAGAATAAAGCACTGCTCTATAGTGGCCCTGCCTTTTTGAAATCCCACCTGTTCTGGGAAGATAATTTTGCTCTGCTCTAACCATCCTGTCAGTTTATTTAACAGGAATTTAGCATAGATCTTACTAACTATACTTAACAAGCTTATAGGTCTATAATTGGAGGGGTCAGCACCGTATCGGGAATGATAACAGCACTGCCCCAACCGTCTGGAATAACACCCGAAGAGTTCATCGCTGAGAACAGGGACCCACCAATCCAGTTGGGATTTAATAAATTCTATCTGAATGAGGTCAGGCCTAAGGGCTTTTACCATTCCAATAGGATTCAATAAGAGAAATGATCTGAGTTTCAGTAACTGGTGACCAACTAGGAAGAATATCTAATCCCAGGCTATTATTAGAGACTAAAGATGCATCTGGTTGTAATCTTTGGAAAAAAATCTTCCCAAGTACCAGGAGGAATTGGGCAAAGCCTGGGGCAGCTAGGCTCTCTAATACAGCCATTAAGCAAGGGCCAACATTTCCAAGAATCCTTCTCCTCACTGGCGACCAATGGATCTAACCATCGTCTTTCAGCAGGTTGGCGCTTTTTGGCTCTAATTAAAGTCCTATAGTCCTTTTTAAAGCTAAAATAGTGGGCAGGGAGGTCTGAAATGAAACCTGCCCTATATTCAGCATAAATACCCCACAACGTCTTCCTAGCCGCCCTACAATCCTCATCAAACCAGGGCTGATTGGTGGGTACATTCAGTTGTTTCCTGGAAGATGAAAAAGCGGTAACAGAGTGCTGAAGAAGCAAACTGGACTGGTAAAAGGAATCAATTACTAATTGGGCAACCGAATGCCATAACATATCCTTCTTAAAATTAACAAAGCCTCCTCTAACTAGGGAACCGAAAAACATCTCAAGGGCTTGGCCCCATCTAATAGGACTATGCTTCTCTAGAGGTTTAATTACTAAAAGATCTCTCTAATGAAAGAGAAGCTGAAATAGCACATTCTAAAGCAAGCGTGTGGCCAGTGATCATCTGCCCCTTACATGACCCAACCGCAAATTCTTGGCTGAAGGATATCAGGTGGGTTTAAAGAAGAGATTGCACAATGGCCATTAAGAGAATCGTCGGCAGGGCCCACCCTCACATTTAAATCACCAGTCATGAGAAACAGACCGGTGGGATATTGGACCAGCAAATCTTCAATTATTGATTCTAATGTAGTCCACATACTAGAATCAAATGAACCGGCGTTAGAAGTCGGAATATAAACCATTAACAAAGTGACTAAAGTAATACCCATCTTGACCAGGGGAAAACTAATTTCAGCAACAACAAAAGACATCATATTGTCCAGAACTAGTAAGCCAAGGCCACCAATAGGACACCCCCTATTACTAAGGGAAACAGCGGGAATCGAGCCCATCTCCTGTCCTTGCCTAGGAGCAAAAAGGTAAAGATTTCAGAAAAGTCACCAGAGGTCCATTAGACACACCGTGAATGTGGAATCACGGACATAGGCTTGGCAGCTTAGCTGAAATTCAAGTTTTCCTATTCGAAAAATTCAATTTAAAAACTCATTCTCATGACAGTTCCCATAGCAGTTTATACTGCCTAATATGAGACTGCTTTATTTATTTATTTATTTAATGCATTTATGAGTCGCCCCATATGCCTACGGCATCTTGGGGCCACGTACAACTAAACATTCATAAAACAATTTAACAACATCACAGGGGTATTATTATTATTATAAACATTTATATAGTGCCAGTAGCATGACCTGGTGCTGTACAGAACATAGAAATAGACACGGTCCCTGCCTGTGGCTTACAATCTAAAAGACAAGGAGGTGGATAGGGAGAGGGGACAGTGGGAGAGACAGGGGAGAAGACCAACAAACATTCAAGCAGATGCGAAGTCTCAGGTGCGTGTGCTTGGCTTGGTTACTATCAGGTTGGTTGCAGCAGTCTGCAGAGGAGGGCAGACAGTAGGTATATGGGAACGACTAGCAGGCATTGGGAAAGGCAGCGAGGAAAAATTGGATCTTGAGGAGGGATTTGAAGGAGCGGAGGGAGGGGGCAAGGCGGATGTGTGTAGGGAGAAAGTTCAAGGCATGAGGGCAGTGAGGGAGAAGGGTCGAAGGCGGTTAGGTGAGCAGGAGAAGTGCGGGAGAGTGAGGGAGGGAACAGAGGAGGAGCGGAGAGCACGTGCAGGAGTGCGTAGGGAGATTAGGTCTGAGAGGTAAGGGGGAGCTTGGTCGTGGAGTGTTTTGAACGTGAGTACCAAGAGTTTAAACAGGAGACGTTCAGGAAGGGGGAAGCCAGTGAAGAGAGAAGAGGAGAGGCTGCACATGGTCGAAGCGACAGGCAGAGTGAATGACCTTGGCAGCAGAGTTTTGGATTGCGAT
>QEPC01014298.1:1404427-1416913 GCA_003113815.1 Sphenodon punctatus
ATCTTTGAGGTGAAGAATGATGCAAGATCCTGAGCAGCAAGGGAAGAGGGCGGAGGAGGGCAGGGGGGTTTAAAAAGGGAGTCGAAAGTAGAGGAGAGGCGGCGAGGGTCGCGAGAGAAAGATTCGATCCTGGAGGCATAATAGCGTTGTCTAGCCAGGGAGATAGCCAAGTAGAGGGATAATTTGTAGTGGAGGAAGTCCAGGAGGGAGCGGGATTTGCGCCAGAGGCGTTTGGTAGCCCGGGTGCAGGAGCAGAGGGAGCAGACAGGGCGTGAAGAGAGGGGGGCAAGAGAGTCAAGGGTCGAGGAGAAAGAGGTGTTGAGAGCAGACATGGCAGAGTCAGGGGAGGAGGAGAAAACAAAGGGGAGGTGGGGGGATAGTGAGGAGGCAAACTCCATGGGGGTATGGGCCTGCATATTGCGGAAGGGGCGCGGAGAAGGGGAGGTGGAGGGGGGTTGGTGGGAGAGGCGAAGTAAGGCAGTTGGAAGTTGGTGAAGGAGGCAAGTAAGTGATCAGAATTATGGCAGGGATCAAAAGGAGAGGTCAGCAAGAGAGCAATTTCATGAGAAGAGGAGGTCGAGGGAGTGGCCATCGGTATAGGTGGGGGAGTCGGTCCAGAGTCGGAGATCGAAGGAGGAGGTCAGGGAGAGAAAGTGGGAGATAGAGGGTATGGAAGGAATGTCGACGTGAATGTTGAAATCACCAAGAATGAGAGTGTGGTTGTAAACAGAAAGGAAGAAGGTGAGCCAGGATTCAAAATCTGGGAGAAAAGAGGCGAGAGAACCCGGGGGGCGGTAGATGACAGCAATACGAAGGTGTAGGGGGGAGTATAAACGCAGAATGGGCCTCAAAAAGGAAGGAGAGGGAGGGAGGAGGGGAAAGGGTTTGGAATTGACAGGGCTTGGCAAGGAGGAAACCCACACCATGCCCCTGGCCCTCAGAACAGGGTCGGTGAGAGAACAAAAGGCCCCCCGAGCATACAGTGGCCAGGGTAACAGAGTTGGAGGGTGAGATCCAGGTTTCTGTAAGAGCAAGGAGTTGAAAGGGTCGAGAGAGGAAGCGATCATGGATGAAGGGGGCTTTAGCTACGGATGAGCAGCAGTTCCAGAGGGAGCAGGAGAAAGGTAATTGGTTTCGAGGAAGGCATGGGATGTGGATGAGATTGGGGGCTGTGGAACGGCCAGGTTTGCAGGGTTTGGGTCTCGCACCGGCCTCACATCGGCCACAATGGGCTGTGGACGTGGGGGTGGGCGTACAGGGAATGGGCAAGGGTGTGAACAAGGGGTAGGTTGGTTGGAGAAAGGCCACTGGAGGAGGGAGAGGGAGAATAAAAATAAGGGCAGGGAAGAGTTAAAGAACCCTATCCCACCCGCCCCAAAGGCCTGGGCGAACAGCCAGGTTTTACAAGTCCGCAGGAATGTTAAAAGGCTTGGGGCCAGGCGAGCTTCCTCCGGGATGCGGCCTGGCCACCGAGAATGCCCTCTCCATTGTGGCCCCCCGCTTAACACGGGGGCCCTCCAAGAAGACACCCCCAGCAGACCGAAGGAGCCGCTCTGGGGTGCGGAGGGCGAGGTGGGCCCTGAGGTACGAGGGGCCAAGACTGTGAAGGGCCTTATAGATCATTACCAATACCCTGAACCTAGCTCGGCATGCTACTGGCAACCAGTGCAGAGTCCAGAGCACCGGTGTTATATGCTCCTGAAGACCCGTCCCCATCAGGAGACGGGCCGCCGCATTCTGCACTCGCTGCAGCCTCCGGACCAGGAACAAGGGCAGCCCCACGTAGAGCGCGTTGCAGTAGTCCAATCTCGAGGTGACAAAGGCATGGACGAGGGAGGCCAGGTCTGGCTTGGAGATGTATGGACGCAGCCTCCGCACCAGATACAACTGGCGAAAGGCAGCCTTCACCACCACCTCCACCTGTCGATCCAGGCGGAGATCCGAGTCCAACACCACCCCCAGACTCCAAACTATACGAACTGCTGAGCTATAGGAGGGCGAACCCCCCCAATCAGGGGGGCTGACATCATCACCTCCATCTTATCGGGGTTGAGTTTCAGTCTGCTCTGCCACATCGACTCCGCCATGGCCTCCAAACACTGGGATAGCAACGAGACAATGGAGTCTGGGTCAGCTGAAAAAGAGGTACAGCTGAGTATCATCAGCATATTGGTGACATTGCACCCCGAACCCTCTCACGACCTCCCCCAAGGGCTACACGTATACATTAAATAATAGTGGAGACAGAATGGAACCCTGCGGAACGCCACAGGACAAGGCACGGGGGCAAGATGTTTCAGCTCCCACCACCACCCACTGGCTTCTCCCCGAGAGGAATGAGCGGAACCATTCAAGAACAGTACAGTCCAGACCCCCCAGGTCACGCAGCCGTCTCAACAGCAGCACATGGTCCACAGTGTCAAAAGCGGCCGAGAGATCTAGCAGGAGAAGAAATGTATAACATCCTGCGTCCATCTCCCGGCGGAGATCGTCAACCAAGGCCACCAACGCTGTCTCAGTGCCATAGCTGGGTCGGAACCCAGATTGAAAAAGAAAATTGGGGCATTTACCGGTGAATTTTCTTTCTACGAAGCTCCCTGCTTGGCACTCCTTAGCTTGGGTGTGTTCTGCTTCAGGTGGCTCAGAAGGCAGACCTCAATATTCAAATTTGTGGGTGGCTCAGGTGTGGGACACTCCCTACCTCTCCAGTTTGAGTTCTTCCGCAGGATCTGGAAGAGAAGAGATCCCCTCCACGGGCCAGGTTAGGACGTATGATTTTTCCTACTCCCTGCCGGCAGGCCCAGGGTGGGCCGGAGTGCCAAGCAGGGAGCTTCGTAGAAAGAAAATTCACCAGTAAGTGCCCCAATTTTCTTTTCTCCCTCAGCTCCCTGCTTGACACTCCTTAGCTTGGGATGTACCAAAGCCGAGCCAGACTAGGGTGGGAGAAAAGAGAACCGGGAGCCTGGTCAGAGATCAGCTGCAACGACCTGGAGGACTCTTGGCCTGAAGGCGGCCTCTGCCGAAGGCATTATGTCGATCTTGTAGTGTCTGGTGAACGTGTGTACTGAGGACCACGTGGCCGCCCTGCAGATCTCCTCGCAGGATGCTCTTGACCTGATGGCCCAGGATGTGGCTGCCGAGCTCAGTGAGTGCGCCATGACTCCTGTTGGTGGAGGCTTCTTCGCTGCCCTGTATGCTTCCATGATACAGCTCCGGATCCAGCGTGCGATCATGTCTTTTGATGCTGGCCACCCTAGGTCTGCACCCCTGTACCTGGCAAAGAGGCTAGAGGATCTGGACCCCTCACTCGTTTGGCGACTATAAGTCTTTAATGCTCTGTGAACGTCCAACTAGTGCCAGATCTTCTCCAGCCGGTGCCGTGGGTTGGGGCAGAAGGTTGGCAACACGATCTCCTGAGTCCTGTGAAACACTGAGTTGATCTTAGGTATGAAGGCCGGATTCGGGCGCAGTATCATTCTGTCATCGTGGAATTTGCATAGGTTCTGGTCTGTGGATAGACCCCCTAACTCGGAAATCCTTCTGGCTGACGTGAGGGCCACTAGGAAGGCCACCTTAATAGACAGGAAGTATAGTGAGACCTGCCTCAATGGCTCAAAAGGAGGTTGAGTGATGGCTATGAGGACGGTGTTCAGGTTCCAGGAAGGAAAACGGTGAACCGGCGGTGGGGCTATTGCGTGAGTGGCCCTGAAGAATCTCCTCACTTGTCTGCTTCTGGCGAAGCTGGCCCTGGACCCTGCCCCTAGGATCTCCCCCAGGGCAGAGACCTGCCTAGCCAGGGTGGCGCGGCGCAACCCTTGCTCTAGGCCATCCTGCAAAAACTCGAGTACCTCCGGGGTGGAGGGTGTTCTGCTGTTTCCGCCTCTGGTGCTTCTCCACTGGAAGAATCGTCTCCATGTGGCAGCATAGATTCTGTTAATCAAGGTCATGCAAGACGCCATGAGCATACTGATTACTCTATCCGAGAACCCCTCCGACCTCAGGTCCTCCCTGTCAGTAGTCATGCCATCAGCTGAAAGTACCCGGGATCTTCGTGCAGTAGCGCGCCCTGGCTGAGGAGGTCCAGCTGGACCAGGAGTCGGAGGGGGAGCTGCGTCTGGAGCTCCACGAGGTCGGAAAACCACGTCTTGGGCGCCTTGGCCCAAACAGGGCAATCAGAATCACCCTTGTCCAGTGCCTCCTGATTCTTTTTACTAACCGACCCAACACCGGGATCAGAGGGAATGAGTATACTAGGCCCCGGAGCCATGGTTGCTGCAAGGCATCGATCGCCAATGCCTCTGTGTCTCTGCGCCTCACGAAGTAGGCGAGGAACTTGTAATTCTTGCTGGAGGCAAGCAGGTCGACGGTTGGGGTCCCCCATCGTCATGTGATCCAGTTGAACACGTCGTGGTGCAGCTCCCGCTCCCCCTGGTCCAGAATCTATCTGCTGCGTCGGTCCGCTTCTACGTTGTCCACTCCTCTGATGTGGACAGCCCTGATCGAGCTGAGTCTGGGTTCTACCCACTTGAACAGCCAGCACGCCTCCTGCTGTAGGGCTCTTGACCTCGATCCCCCTTGGTGACTGACATACGCCATCGCCGAGGTGTTGTCTGTCTGCACCAAGACATGATTTCCCTGCAGGTCAAGCTCGAACTTCATCAGCGCAAGGCAGATCACGCACAGCTCCAGGAAGTTGATGCTGCGGGATGCTTCCTCCTTTGACCAACGACCTTGTGCCTTCTTGGTGCCCGTCAGCGCTCCCCATTCTCCGAGGCTGGTGTCTGTCGTCACTGTAATTTGATGTGGTATGATCAGGGAGACTCCTTGGTGAAAGCGGGATGCCTCTCCCCACCACAAGAGTTGCTTGACCAGGAGTCTCGGGAGCATGACAATTTTGTGCTTCCGTGCCATGATCTGACTCTGGTAGGGGTTGAGGAAGTTCTGCAAGGGCCGAAGGTGTAGTCTGGCCCACTGCAGCTGGTCTATGCAGGATACCATTGTGCCCAGGAGCCTCGCCAGGGCCATGACCAGTGCCTTGCGGTCCCGCAGTACGCGGACAGAGCGTGTATCAACTGGTCGATGCGCTCGTCCTCTATCGAGACCTGGTTCCCCGCTGTGTTGATGATCACTCCCAGGTGGGGGGAGGCCTCTGGTTGGCACGAGATGGCTCTTGGGGAAGTTGATCACGAAGCTGAAGTTCTGGAGGGTTTGCATAGCCACTCGCAGGTGCCTGACCGCTGCGGGGCGGGAATTCGAGCGGATCAGTATGTTATCCAAGTACGGGTAAGCGTGCACTCCCTCCTGGCGAAGCCTCGCTACCAGTGGTGCCAGGACCTTGGTGAATGTACAAGGGGCCGAGGCTAGTCCAAAGGGTAAGGAGGTATATTGCCAGTGCGCACCCCTGTAGCAGAACAGCAGCAGCACCCTGTGCTGCTGGGCAATGGGTATGGGCATCTTTTAGGTCTATTGAGGAAAGCCAGTCCCCCAGCTCTAGAGCCTGCAACGTTGACTTGAGGGTCTCCATCCGGAACTGCCTGTACTTTGTAAACTCGTTTAGGAACTTCAGGTCGAGAACTGCTCGTGCCTCCCCATTCTTTTTGGGGACGAGGAAGAGTAGGGAGTACAGGTCCCTGCCCTTCTCTGCAACTGGGACCATCTCTATTGCCCCGATGTCGGCGAGCCTTGCTATAGCCGAGCTCATAAGTTGCCTCTTCACAGGGTCCTGAGAGGCCGGAGAGGCGATGAATCTGCTAGGTGGCCAGTTCGGGAGTTTGATACGGTAACCCTCTTTGATTACCATCTTTACCCACTTGTCCCGTATGTAATGGGCCCATACGGAAGTGAAGTGGGTAAGTCGCCCCCGAGGGAAAGAGGACCCCTGGGGGACATGGGTTGGTCATCATTGTGGATTCTTTGGGCCCGGCTGCCTGCTGTTGTGCTGTGGCCTGGTGTTGTTGTTGGTCCTTCGAGGGGCCTGCCATCCAGGCTTGCGATACTTGTTCTTGGGATAGAACTGTCAGACGTTTCCTCTCGCGTACCCCTGCCTGTAACGCTGGTGACGAAAGGAGTTTGGCTTGCTTCGGCCTTTGTCTGTACTCGGCGTGAGGGCCTTCTTCTTTTCCTCCGCCATTTCCTCTAGCATTTTGTCAACCGTAGGGCCGAAGAACTTGCCCCCCACAAAGGGGTCTAAGGTTAGTGTTGTCTTCGAGGCCGGATCTGCTTTCCAAGTGCACAGCCACAGCCTCTGCCTAGTCGCCACATTGGTTGCTGCCACCTGTGAGCTGGCCCTCATCGAGTCTATAGCGGTGTCCGCTATGTAGGCCACCACGGTGGCCTCCTTGTCCAACATGGTCCTTCTCTCTTGCTGGCATAACCCCGGGTCCCTTGCTTCCTCCAGCCATGCCAGGACTGCTCTTGCAAAGAAGCTAATGGCCGTATCGGCCTGAAGGGCGTTGGATGTGGACTCGAATAGTCTCCTTAGTGAGGCTTCTACCGCCTTCTCTGTCTGATCCTTAGGCAGGGGATTCCCCCCTTGGGGGGGCTGCTGAATTCCAAGCAAGGACGGCAGCTGCAGGGTCGACCCGGGATAGGGTGAACAGGGGGGCCTTCTCCTCCTGGAACGGGTAAAGGTTGGTCGGCCACTTTCGGGAGCCCCCTCCTTCTTAGCGACTGTTTCCAGGCCAACTTGATGACAGCCTCGAAAGTGGGGGTATCGGCAGGCAGATGTCTTCTTAGGTTTGAGGAGCATATCCCGTCAGGAACCAATCCTCTGCTGCGGGGGCCTCCGCCATTGGAGACAGGCCTAGGATGTCTGCGACCCTGGCTATGGTTTTATTGAGCAGCGTCGGGTTGAAGTCTTTGTTCTTCCTCCTCCGAGGACTCTTTGTCCTTTGACCATTCGCCATCCTCTGTGGAAGAATTGGAGGTGTCGGGTGGAGGGTGTCGGCTTGAGCAGTGTTTGGGTCTCTTGGGCCTGTTAGTGTCTGTTCCAGGCCGTTTGACCTTAAAACCCTTGCGCTCGAGCAGCCTGACCAGTTCCATATCAGAAGGCTTCTTCTTCATCTGAGTCTGATTCTGAACCCTCCGGGTAAGATATCGACTGGTCTTCTTGCAGCAGATTCCACCTGGTCACTGGGTGCTTGCCCTTGTTCGCGTTCCTGGAGCTTCCCTTGAATATTCCAGGCAGTATGACTTGTGCGATGTTAGTCATCTGGACACTCAGGGTGTTGATTGCCGCTGCGAGCGAGCTGAAGAATTCCCCCGGATTCACGTGGCTCTGTGTTGCACTCGTATCCTGAAGTCGCTGGGCCGGGCGTTCTGGTGACAGGTGCGGGGGGCCCTGTTCCTGGGTGGCTCACTCCTCCTGCACCATGGGGCCCTGCAGCCGGTCCGGGTTCGGTTCTCTTGCTCTCTGTGTGCTTGTGGTGGTCATCTTGGACATAGCGTGGCCATTGGATAAGGCACAGGTTTAGGCTTTTTTTTTAAAAAAAAAAAAAGGCGGCGGCCCCCATGGGCAAAACAAAATGGCGGCCCCCATGGGGCGCACATGGTCAAAATGGTGGCATCCATGGGTCATGCGGCTGGCTCAAAATGGCAGGGCCCAGGTGAGCCACGTGGGCGCGGAACGACGGCGCTGGGAAGTACCGGATCCCTCCCTTTCCGCCAGTCCGGCGGAGTTCCACTTGTCCACACACACTCCCCGCAAGGTTTTTTCGCCACCACCGCAAGGTCCAAGAGGGGGGTCGAGTAAGAAGGGGGGCGGGGTGGCCGCCTCCGGCAGCGGAAGGCGCCGCATCAGAACACCCAGCTGGCTAAATGCCCCATCCCTTCCGCGGGTCCAGGGTCGAGTGGAGAAGAGCGACACAGCGGCCCCGGGAGTCTGCAGCAGCAGCGCTGCAAGTGCTCGGAACCCGCGCCTGGGTAAAACCCCCACCCCCGCGAGGGGGGGGGCAGGGAGATGGGAAAGGGTCACAGAGGCCCTGGTAGGCGGGGTCCCCAGCATCGCAACAAGGCAGGAGGGAGCGTCAGGCTTGGGGAAAAAACCCCGCCCCTCACGGCTGGTGCCGTGATCTGTCTCCAGAATGACCCATTCTCCAAGGCCTCCCCCCAGCAGGGGGAGCAGGGAAGAACCCTCTCAAGGCCAAGGGCCGGCTGGATCCTATAAGCCTGTGCCAAAAGGTTCCATGCTGTCCTGGGCACAGCCACTCCGCGGCCCCCAGGGGCGGCTCGGCAGGAAGGGGACTCCAGTCCCAGCGAGAGCAACCCCCCTTGGGTCCCGGGGGAGCTCCCCAGCCCCCATACCACCAGCGGGGGGGGGGGGGGGGGAGGGGATAGGGTAAAACTCTCTTACTCTGAAAGCCCTTCCAGCTGCAGCACACCAGACCAGGGGTGGGTGGCTGGCTGGCAGCAGCGAAGCCTGCTGAGCAACTAGCCTCCTGATTCCCTTCCTGGGGGAGGAGGGGGCAGGCAGGCTCCCTTCCCAGCTCAGCTCAACCCAGATTCCTCGAAGAGGGAAGGGGAGCGAGCGAGCCCTTCAACGAAAGAAAGTAAAAAACTAAAATAATAGAACAGCTCCCTACTGGTTGCTGTGAACGGACTCTGCTTCTGGTCACTCCGAAGGCAGAGCTCAAACTAGAGAGGCAGGGAGCGTCCCGCACCTGAGCCGCCCACAAATTTGAATATTGAGGTCTGCCTTCTGAGTCACCTGAAGCAGGACACACCCAAGCTAAGGAGTGCCAAGCAGGGAGCTGAGGGAGCAAGGGTCTAGGAAACCGATGCCATCCAGATGCGCCTGGAGCTGGATCGCCACCGCCCACTCAATAACCTTCCCTAAAAAGGGAAGGTTAGACAGAGGTCGATAACTGGCGAGTGCGTCCACATCCAACGATGGTTTCTTCAGCAGGGGACGCACCACAGCCTCCTTGAGGCTGGGCTACAACCTCCCCTGCTGCAGGGACACGTTGACCATTCTCGCCAGCACTGTCCCCAATGTCTCCCTGGAGGCTTTCACCAAACAGGACGGGCAAGGATCAAGTTCACAACTTGTGGCTCTCACAGATTCCAGCACATCCACCGCATCGGCCGGTGTCCCTTCCTGAAACTCCCCCCACAAAGCTGGACCAGACGGGGCCTCCGTCGCCTCGCGCTCTCCACCTACGGCCCTCAACCCGGTGTCAAAGTCCCTCTGAATCCGAGCGATCTTGTCCGTGAAGCAGGTGACAAATTCCTCACAGTGGGCCTGGGAGAAGTCCCCGTCTAGGCGGAGGGAGGCTGGACTGACTGGAACTCATTCTGTGAACTAGCTGAATGGTCCTTTTCACCATAAGCACCTCAAAGTCTCACCTCTGCAAGGCCGAGTAGGAAGACAGGGTGTGCAGCACTGTGCTGAATGAGGTCCAGTGAGAGCCAGTTGAATAGCTCACCACCTCCAGGATGAGAACTTGATCAAATGCCATTTCCCAACACACACTCTCAACCTGATTCTTACCTATCACCAGCTTCTTCCTCTGTGCCTAACCCGCTGGCTACAGCCAGGACAGAATCTTCTCCTACGGCTTGGGCTGGGCAGGCCAGACTAAGTGATCTTAACAGTCCCTTCTAGCTTTGAAATCTTGGCACAGTCCTAGCTCATACCAGCTGGGGAGGGACTAAAAGGCTGAAGCCACGCCTCTAGCAGCAGGTGCACTCAACCACATAGTGGGAGGGTTATGTGGGAGAAAGAAAAGTGTAGCAAGTAGAAGCCACCTTCTTCCCTAGGACCTCAGTTACTCTTTCCACAGTAGTTGGTGGCATTCTGTACTCATCCAATTCACGTCCCCTAATAGAGCTAAATTAGCTTTGTAAATAAGGGCCAGATCCAAAGCCCACTGACTACACTGCGAGGCAGATCAGACTCTTAGGTTTTGTAGCTAGAACTAGCGGAAACATGATGAAGTTAACCGGCAGCACATTTAAAATAACCACAAGAAAGTACTTTTCCTATGCAACTTACAATTAACCAGAGGAACTCATTGCCATGGGATGTTGTAAAGGCCAATAGTATAATTGGGTTGAAAACCCAATTAGATAAGTTCATGAAGGAGAGGTCTATCAGCAGCTATCAGTCAATGTGGTGAGGGGATGAAAAACATGGCTGTTGGAAGCTGGGAGCAAACGACATGGAGCAAAAGGAGGATTCCGTACACGCCCTGTTTTTGTGCACTTCTTCTGAAGCATCCAGTGCTGCCCACGTCAGAGACAGGGCACTGGGCTAAATGGACCATTGGTCACACCTTACGTTCTTACTGAAAACTATGGATTAAGTGGCTAGTGGACCAAAAACTGATGGGGAGTATGAAAGGGAGGAGGAGGAGATGATTTTATGAAATGGATTTAACAAGCCTGGTTCAAGAACAGGTTTCAGAACCTTGTCTTTACAATGCTAACGTATCCGGCTATATTCTCAAGGTAGGATTGTATGTTGCTTGTTGCATAATTACTCCCAAGTAAATATGAGAAAGTTATTTGCTGATATCATGCATGAAATAAATAAGTCAGACTAGCACCAACGAGTCACATCGGGCTACGAATTCATAGCTATTAGTGCACTTCTTGATGGAGAGCTACACCCACAGATTACTTGAGAGCGAGGTCATGGCTTATCATTGGCCCTTATGTCTGATCTAAGATCACACTTCTCATACCCGGGACAGCTTTTGCTGTTTCCTCCTCCTCTGAGCTTTCCGAGCTGCTCTTGGGATCAGGCACTCGGATCTTCTCTGCTGCAACACCTCCTTTCGTGGCATTGGCCTTTGCTGCAATGCCTACCTTCATGGCACCGGTCTTCAGTTTCTGGGTTTTGGGGGAAGCGCTGTAGAACAGATGGAGAGTAGAGTCAATAAGGAAAGCAGCCTAAGAGAAGGTAGAAAGATTCTGAGGCTCTATGCCTCTGGAGCTGGCAGCTCTGTGGGGCTAGCATTGTTTCTGGAACAGTTTTACAGTGCTGGGCTTAGGGGCAGGCAACATAGGCACCTGCCTACCAGGGCAGCATATTTGGGGGGATTGGGGACCTCTGTTCTCAGCCTGCACCTGCCCAGTCACAGGCACCTTCTTCCCCTGCTGTTGCCACAACCACACTGCCTCACCCATGCCCCCGTCCATCTCCACCTGGAGAAGCCCAGTTCTGCCCCTGAACCCCCAGCAAACATTGTCTTGCCCGGTGGCGCTGAGCACAGAGGAAGAGACCCTGTTTCTGTGCTGGGTGCCACCACTGTCTCCCTCCCTGCCTCAGACAGCAGCCTGCGCATGCACCAGAGCTCCACGAGCCACCAACCTGAGTTGCCCTGGGGCACTAAAATTCCAAGTCTGGGGCTCTGAAGACAAATCCCTCTCATCCAGTTTACCCAAGCCCTGAAGTGGCACCTTGGAGCAATGCAAAGATAAAACTACACTTAGGAATTGCTCTCGCTAAGATCACCAACGATCTTCTTGTGGCTAAATCTAATCGCCTCTACTCTATTCTTGTCCTCCTTGACCTCTCTGCTGCCTTCGATACTGATGACCACTCACCCTTGCTGAACTCACTTCACTCCCTTGGCTTCCGTGGCTCCGTCCTTGACTGGTTCTCCTCCTACCTCTCTGACCGCTCCTTCAATGTGTCTCTTGCCAACTCCACCTCCTCCTCCTTCCCCCTCTCGGTTGGTGTTCCCCAAGGCTCTGTCCTTCGCCCTCTCCTCTTCTCTATTTATACCTTGTGCCTAGGCAAACTCATTGCCTCCCATGGCTTCCAATAGCACCTCTACGAGGATGACACTCAACTCTTCTCTCTACTCCCTCTCTCTCTCTCTCTCTCTCCATCTATTCAAGCTCGTCTCATCAGCTGTCTCTCTGACATCTCTACCTGGATGTCTCAATATCAACTCAAACTCAACATGGATAAAACTGAACTCCTTATCTTCCCCCCTCATCCTTCCTCTCCCTCCTCATCAACGGGGTCACCATCCTTCCTGTCCCCCAAGCCTGTAGCTTAGGCTTCATCTTTGACTCACCCCTTTCTTTTAAACTCACTATCAACTCTGCTGCCAAATCATGTCACTTCTCCCTCCATAACATTGCTAAGATTCGCCCTTTTCTCTCTGGCTCCTCTGCCAAAACCCTTGTTCACACCCTGGTCATCTCTCGCCTCGATTACTGTAACTTCCTTCTACTGGCCTCCCCCACTCTCAGCTTTCTCCCCTTATCTCTGTCCAAAACTCTGCTGCCAGGGTCATCCACCTTGCCTGTCACTTCGACCACGTGCAGCCCCTCCTCTCCTCACTGACTCCCCCTTCCTAAACGAATCCTGCACAAGATCCTAGTCTTCACCAATAAAGCTCTTCACAATCTTGCTCCCCCCAACCTCTCTGCGTTAATTTCCCTCGGTACTCCAGTCCGTGAACTCTGCTCCCTCTCTGTTCCCTCTCGCCCTCCCATGCCTCCCCTAACTGCCTTTGTCCCTTCTCCCTAGCT
>QEPC01014298.1:1418723-1441397 GCA_003113815.1 Sphenodon punctatus
TCCAGTAGGAGGCAGACATAACGATTTTCACCTGGAGACTCAGGGATCTTCCTTGCTCCAGAGTATCTCAGCCTTCTGAACTGTCTTACGAACTTCTATAAACTGTAACAACAACTGAATATATGGTCAGTCAAGTACTTGTTGCGAAAACCAGAGAAAATGGAGTCTGAGTTGCCAGTCTTTCATAACCTATGACAGTCTAGGCAACCGGCAAATTCCGCATAAACCTATCTAACAAGGAACCCCTTATTTTTTTATTTTTAAATTTCGGGAAAATTCCTTGAAATTTTTTGCCCTCCCTGAATTACTCTTCATTCCGGGTGGGTTTGGCCGTCCAGGAGGACCCCCAGTAGAAGGAAAATTCAGGAGGTAAGTGCCCAATTTTCCTTTCTCCCTGGGGGTCCTCCTGGATGGCCAGCCTTAACAGTAGGGACTTTCCCAAGCGGTGTCCCACAGATTTCCTGAATTCAAAGGGAGGAAGATATGAAGAGATACTGATACTGTTCCTCTAACGCTTATAGAACAGCTTGTAGTACCCTTCTCCCAAAAGCTGCTTCAGCAGATTCATGTAAGGGCAATTTATAGTGCCTCGTAAAAGTATGTAAGGAGGCCCAGGTAGCTGCCCTACATATTTCCCCATACGACGACGCATGTCTGAATGCTTGCGTAGTCGCCGTCCCCCTTAAGGAGTGGGCAAATATACCCTTTGGAGGAACCTTACCCCATGCTGAGTATGCCTCTTTAATGCACAGAGATAACCATTTTGCTATTGTAGCCTTAGAGGCCTTCTTTCCTTTATTCTGTACCCCGTAGGATATGAATAATGCCGAGGATTGTCTAAAGGAGGCTGTGCGTTTTAAATATATTCTAAGGGGCCAGGTCATGTCCAGAGTGTGCCGAATTTTTTCCCTCGGATGAACTGGGTCTGGACAAAAGGAAGGCAGAACGATTTCCTGTTCCCTGTGGAAAGCTGAATTTACCTTGGGGATAAAAGAAGGCATCTTTGAGGCAAACTGATGATTCCCTAAACTCACACAGGTGTGGTTCTA
Organism: Sphenodon punctatus; assembly: GCA_003113815.1. Lineage (NCBI taxonomy): Eukaryota > Metazoa > Chordata > Lepidosauria > Sphenodontia > Sphenodontidae > Sphenodon > Sphenodon punctatus. The sequence goes on from QEPC01014298.1 coordinate 1,419,773, forward strand.
TAGACAGGGCCCCCAGCTCTGAAATCCTCCTGGCTATTGTAATCCCTATTAAGAAGGCCGTCTTTAGTGACAAATAGAACAAAGATACCTCGTCTAGAGGCTCAAAAGGAACGCCAGTCAGAGCCTTTAAAGTTAGATTTAAGTCCCATGTAGGGAAACGATGTTTAACCGGAGGAGAAATAATTTTTGTGGCTTTAAGAAAATGAACGATGTGAGGGTGCCTGGTTATTCTTTCTCCCCACACTGTGCCAATTACACTCCCTATGGCTGCCATCTGCCTATTCAAGGTATTGGGCTTTAGGCCTCTGTCTAAGCCCAACTGTAAAAATTCCAAAATTGTCTTAACAGAGGCCTTGTCTGGTCTCAGACCCTTCTCTTGGCACCAGCCCGCGAAGTGAGCCCATGTGCCTTGGTAAATACGCGAGGTTGCCGGTCGCCTAGACTGGAGCATAGTATTTTGGACTTTTTGAGAGTAGCCTAGCTGACTAAAGACTTCCCTCTCAATCTCCACGCTGTTAGATTTAGCCCTGATGGGTCCTTGTGAAGGATTGGTCCCTGTGACAGCATGTCCTGTCTGCATGGGAGGCTGAACGGATGTTCCAGTGCTAGGTCTAACAGGTCTGCAAACCAGGGTCGTCATGGCCAGTACGGAGTTATTAGGATCAGTTCTGCACCGTCCCTCTTGGCCTTTGCTATTGTTCTGTGGATCAGAGGAAAAGGCGGGAAGGCGTATAGAAGACCTGTCGGCCACCTGCAATTCATGGCGTCGAAGTCTTCTGCCTGAGGATGAGGAACTCTGTTTATGAATCTTTTTGTCTTTGCGTTGGATGGTGAAGCAAACAGATCCATTATTGGCATTCCGAATGGCTCTGATGGATCTCAGGTATTTCTCCGCCCACTTGATTAGGAGCGCTGCCTGCTGATGAAGGGCTACTGATCTCGATCCTCCCTGGTGATTTATGTACGCTTTTGCTACTGTGTTGTCTGTGTACACAGCTACATGTTTTCCCTTGATCCATGGGGAGAGCTAGGTAAACTGCTCCCAGTTCTAACCAGTTTATATGATGTCTCTTTTCCCATGACAGCCATTTTCCTTGTACAGTGCGTGCGCTCCCCATCCGCGGAGGCTCGCGTCCGTTGTAATTGTGATTCTCTCTGGGTCCATCATAGGGATTCCTGCACTGAGTCTCCCTTTGTGAGACCACCACTGGAAGGAGTTCTTAGTTATTTTCAGCACTGTCACCCAGGGATTTTCCCCTTGTGTGAGTTGATCCTGCCAGGGCCTTAGAAGTTGCTGTAGTGGCCTGGTGTGGAATCTGGCCCATCTCACGATTCCCATGCAGGAGATAATGCTTCCTAGAAGACTGGCCAGCTCCTTCAATCGGGACTTGCGTCTCGGGACTATCCGTTGGATGAGATCTAGGAGGTTCTGCTGTCTCTGATGACTGAGAGAAATTTTGTATGAGCGAGTGTCTATTATCACCCCCAGATATTCGAGGGATTATACTGGTTTTAGATTACTCTTCTTGAAATTTATCAAGAACCCATGTTCCTGCAAATAGGCTATTACCCTGGAGGTGTCTTTCGTTGCTTGTTCGTAAGATGGTGAGCGCACCAGTATATCGTCCAGGTATGGATGAATCTTGATCCCCTCCTTCCTTAGGTTCGTCACGAGCGGGATCAAGATTTTGGTGAATATTCGGGGGGCTGTAGATAGGCCAAATGGGAGGGCCTTGTACTGCCAGTGACGGTGCTCATATGTGAATCTCAGCCATTGTCTGTGATTCTGCAGTATAGGTACATGTAAGTAGGCCTCCTTGAGGTCCATTGATGTCAGCCACTCGTCCTTGTTTATAGCTACCCTGATAGACTGCAGGGTCTCCATTTTGAATTTTCTTATCTTGATGCATTTGTTCAGTAGTTTTAAATCGAGCACGGCTCTCAATTCGTTCGCCTTCTTCGGTACTAAGAGGAGGTTCGAGTATAGCCCTGCCCCCTGCTGGATTAGAGGGACTTGCTCGATGGCCCCGATTGTGAACAGCCTTTCGATTTCTGTGACCATGGCCCTGTGTTTTTAGGGGCTTTTTGATCTTGGAGAGACATAATAGAAGCTTTTGGGGTAACGGTCGAATTCTATAGAGTACCCCTTCTGAATTGTTTGAATGACCCATGAATCTTGAATGGTGCTTCCCCATGTGAGTGCAAATTTTTGAAGCCTGCCCCCTAGGCTTTGTTGGATCGGGATGGCCTGGTAGTCAGGAGTCTGATTTGTTGCGCTCCTGGTGCTGCTTGTTTCTGGGATTTTGTCCTATTTGCTTGTTCCACTTTGGTCTATATTTGTTTTGGTGACCTCTATTAGGGAAGAACGGGCGTCTGGTGCTTCCCTGACATTGGCGTGCGTTGTAGGGAAGAAAAATTTTCTTCGCGATGCCTACACTTTGCAGAGTCTGCTTCTTTGACTTGTCAGCAGCAACGGTAAAGTACTTTATCCAGGCACACCCCAAAAAGCTTAGAGCCCTGGAAGGTGCCCCCCACCAAGGTGTTTTTCACTGTGGGGTCCCCTTTCCATGAGTGAAGCCATAGGCGGCGCCTTGCTGCTACATTTGAAGCCATTGCTCTGGCTGTCCATCGCAGTATGTCGGTGGAGGAGTCTGCGATGAATGCGTATGACAACTGAACCCTGGTGGACAAGATCCTGGTCATTTTCATCGAGACCTTGGGGTCTCTGGCTCTCTTGACCCAGGTCATCAGTGCTCTGGCAAAGTAAGATGTTAGGGTTGCCATTTTTTAATACTGCCGCTGACTGTTCGAAATTTCTTCTCAGATTGCATTCTATCCCCTTATCTGTGGGATCACGAGGGAACACCTCTCCCTCTGTGGGGAACACCGAATTTCGTGCCAGGGATGCGGCTGCTGCATCCACCTTTGGTATGGCCAGCAGAGCTTCCTTACACTTGGTTAAGGAATATAAGGAGTGTTGTGCCTTGTTCAGCTTGAACAGCTTGTTAGGCTGTTGCCATTACTTTTTTATGATTCTTTCGTACGCTTTATCCAGAACCATACCCTTGTCTCTGGTCTTGGCTCTGGGTATGTACTCCCTTGCCTCTCCCTCCTCCTCCGAGGAGTTCGAGGACTCATTTTTCTCCTTTTTTTGTTGCAGTTTTAGTGCTCTGACCACCTGGTCCATGATCTGGTCCCTGTATTTGATGGGGAACTGAATATCTGGGTCAGTTGAGGCCTCTATTTCAGTGTCCTCAAGCTCCCCTTCTTCTGGAGGAGAGGAGACTGCTTCCTCTCCTGATTCTTGTTCCTCGTCGCCCCCCTCTAGGTCCTGGGCTTCCTCTTCCTCCTCCTCTTCAGTATTTACAGGGGAGGATCTCTCCCTGCTCTGCTTGTGGGGCTGCTTCTTCCTTTTGCGCCCCCCTTCGTCTGAGGAGGAGGCAGACCTAACCTCCTCTGAATTTTCCTCTCCAGAGGTTGGGGAATCCAGAGGCGCTTAGGCCTGGACGCTTAGGCCTGGGAGCCTTTCCTGCCCCCTTGGAACTGCCCTTGTAGGCTGATCCCTTCTGCCTTTGGGGGGAGCGAGATCGCTGGAGCTCTGCCAGGATCTGCTGCAGGACCATCATGTGGGGGTCCTGGGGAGGGGGCGGAGGGGGACGCACGGGGCGTACAGATCTTCCTCGCCCCTCTGAAGCTGTTGTTTCTGTGGCCGCTAGTCTCTTTCTGGCCGACATCCTGATGCTTTGGGCCTAGCCGCACCGGGAGATAGAGAAAACTGCGTTTCTCCTATTGCGGCAGGGAAGGAGTGAGCGGGGACCTTTTGGCGTGCTTTCCTGTGCGCCTGCGCAGACTCCAAGAGGCTGCTCTGAGCCGTTTTAACCCCTGTTGTCCCAGTGCCCCTGTTCCAATTCCCGCCCACGAGGGGGGGGGGAGGGAAGGGGGGAGGAGACCTCAGAAGATCCCCTACAAGCGGCGCGCTGTGTATCAGCAGCGGTGCCAAGCCCCTATGACACACGCCGAAAAAATCTGACCGGCGGCGGTGGCGCCAAGCACCCACGGTGTGCTGACGGCTTTGCCTTCTTTCGCCGGAGGCCGGACGGAGTTGGTGGGGGGAGGGAAAAGGAGGAGACATCTATTGAGGCCCCCGATACTAGTCCCTCCCCTGGAGCGCTCTTTCCTTACCTGGTTGTGGTCGGGTCGCGCAATCCGGGCTCAGCCTAGCCGGGCTGCCTGCCGCGGGCTGTCTGCTCCTGGGGCCTAGCGGGTCGGGAGATCCCGATTAGGGCCCCACCCCCCTCCAGGAAGGATGTGCCCCTCCGCTCCTCGGGATCCCCCTGCCCGTAGGAAAGGGAAAGGTCCCGGTGTGGGCTCAATACCCCCTCACGAGGGAGGGGGCAGGGTGAACAGGGGGGGAATTTCTCCTCCCCTGGCACCTAGAGCTCCTTTAACTTTTCTTTGCTTTGCTTTTTCTTGCTGCCAGGTTCTTCGAGGAGGCAGCTCGCCTGCTTCCTACCAGCTCGAAGGCAGACAAACAACTGGGGCAAGGAAGATCCCTGAGTCTCCAGGTGAAAATCGTTATGTCTGCCTCCTACTGGGCAGTGGCGGGATCTACCCTACTGTTAAGGCTGGCCATCCAGGAGGACCCCCAGGGAAAAACACCTTTCTCCCATAAAGACAACCTTCCCAAACCAATTCCCCCAAACCCTCTTGTTCTCTTACCAGCTGGATAATGGCTATGCCATAAGGTCTGAGGAGTATGCCGAGAGGGGGAAGTCAAGGAATCCAGAGTTATGATTCTCACAGCAGTCATCCCAATGCTGGGTTATTTACACAGCATCTTAGCCCAGCCCAGCATTTTATAGACAAATAAGCGACAGGTCCCTACCCCAGGCTAGTTTATACTCCAGATCAGGCACAACAGCCAAGGGAGACCATAAACAAAGCGGGATGGGGAGGTCGAAGGTGATACCAGAGAGAGGAATGAACTTGGTTTCACCTGTGCATCTAACAAGCTCTTTTGAGGAGTTTTAGCCAAATAAGCGAATGCAAAACCCAAGATTAGCAGCAGGGTACAGAACACGTCACAGGTATTAAATTTAGGGTACATTTTCACCCACAACGTTATATCTACTAGGTTTTTTCACTCTAGCGTCAGAGAATTTCCAGTGATCACACAGTCAAATAAGCATGAAAGAAAGGCTATCAGGAAGACTCACAGCAAAAAGGGTGGAGAGTCAAAGTTATCAGATCACCGTGTATTTCAACTGGACAGGCATTAGATACCATGAAATCTATGAAGTACTTCCCACACATAACATATTTTAGCTGTCCTTTAAAGACCATCTCCGCAGAGCTGTGACCCGATCACTGACTCCCTCCATGTATACGGCATCCTTGGACTTCAACGAAACTATCCACACCAGAGCAACGGCATGGCAGAGGACTAGCTAACCGATTCTGGTCTCTCTCAGCTAGGCTGCACTGTGTGAACGAGCCCATCTATACACCGGCAGCATCACACTTCACAGGAGTTAAAGACAGCGTGCTGTGTACAGTGTTCCAATACCGAGTCTGGAGAACTTCATTCTTTCTAAAGACGAAAGACCCAATGCTGCAGACAAACACGTGAATAAACTCATTCCTGAAAACAGTCTCCTGACATTTTAAAATCATGCTTCAAGGCAATGGCATTAAGGTATAGAAATGAGAGAAGTCATTTATACATGTAAGATTTGTTAAGTGAATCCAAGTTCAGGAGTGAATGAATTCAAATCCACGTGGCTGGCCTGGTGTGTGTTGGGCATAAGAGGTGAATTAGGGCTCAGACATCTTCCGATAGGCCAAGCACAGTCTTGTTCTCAGCAAGACGACTGGCACCGGCATGACTGAGGTGCACTGGAAGGATGAATGTGCACAGGCCTCCTATCCAGCAAAGGACTGTAAACTTGGGTATTTTAGATGAAGCTGCTGGGGAGGTAAGCAAAGCAGGAAGGCAAAAACCATTGGGGCAGTATATTCATTAGTAACAACTTTCCTTAATTAGACCCTCACGTGGTAATAGATCCCTTAAGCTGTTCTAAGATCAGCTCAGAGAACTGGACTCATTACACTCTAGCTCTAACAGAAACTCAGGAGCCAGCTAACTTCTAAACAAAGCAATTAGCTCGCTGTTAGCCAAGGCAAGTGATAACAAGCTGAACTTCTACCTAGTTCAGCTCTCCCACAATGTCATAAGCTGGCTGTAGCCTTCGGAAGACAAAGAGGCAGGATCAGTAGCTGAAATAAGCTTTGTTTATGAAATCAATGTTCTGTAAACTACAATGTTTATGTTCCTTTTGTTCTTGCCTGTCATGTACTGTACCTGTCATTCAAAAGGACATGTTCTATAACCATATCTTTATGTAATCTCCCCTCATTTTCATATTCATTAGCTTTGTAGTCATGTAATCTCTTCGGCTGGGGCCCATTTCCAATAACCCAAGTTTTGCAAAAATAACCACAGAGGACTATACTGACTCTTAATGATAACTAAGTTTCACCAGTGGCAGAGCAATGACTTTCTAAGGGGGGCTTAGGAGGCAGGAAGGGAGCTGGGTGTGCAGGGGGCGGGGGAGAGAGAGAGAGACCTAGGAGGCCCAGGGAGAGCTGGAGTCGAAGCGGAAGGGCAGCCACAAGTGGCGCTGAGGTTTGGGAGCATGCTGTACTACATTTCCCAGCATGCTCCCAGAGAGCAAAGACTCAACTCTTGGCATTAGAACAGTAGCCAGCGGTCGTAGCTGCTTGCGAGCCGCCACTCGCTGGAGGGACCTGCAGCATAATGGGGCCCAATTTGGGGGGAGGGGGGGCTAATGCCCCCCCTTGCAGAATCTCGGGGGAGGGCAACCCCCGTTGCCCATAGGCTCCACTGCTATGGCTAAGTTTATTCCGGAGTTTTGATATTTCACCACAGAGAGTGGCTCATACTGGTTTTTAACACTGCAATACCAATGTGAAGTAGGAAGCGGATTGCTGAGGGATGACTCTCCTTCTAGCTCCATTGTCATATTGATGCTACGGAAAGGTAATATTTCCATATTGGCCAATTCCACTGTTAAACTCCACAAGTACAAGAGAATGTGGTCACTTCTATAGCGTTGGCAAGAAAAAACACATCCAGTTTCCATTGGATAAGTTCCCTCTAAAAGAGACTTACTTTTTCCACTGAGAGAAGATGTCCTCTAGACAGGCTGCAGGGGATGGAATTTCTTTCTGTGAGAAACACAGGAAACAAAAGTGAGTATCGCATTGATTTATGCATGACCAAAGCGTTGTAGCAAAGTCAAGAAGGCTGGGGTAATTTTTAATTTTGAGGATACTCGGATGAACCACAGTCAGGAGAAAGGGTTTCCTTGAATCGCCAGCTCAAGCCACAGCTTGTCTCACCACAGGCTTACAATGGGGAGGGGACGGGGGAGAACAGAATGCCTTTGTTGCTGTTTTACTCCAACTCTAGCCATTTAGCAAGCTGGGTACTAGAAACTCGAGAGGGATTCATTGAAAATAAGGGGGCTTAGGCCCTCCCAGTCTCTATGAAGTTTATGTCTATGGTCATCACTGTTTTCATCTCCAAGTAGCTACCCTGAAGGTAGAAATGCGCCTTTAACTTAATTTTTAACGCAAACTAACTCCAAGTGTTAAGGGACTCTCTCTCCAGAAGACCAAGAAACCATCAAGGACTCTTTCCAAACGTGGCACCTCTAACTCATGGTGTTTCATAACCATGGAGTGACACCAGTGCTAATGAATCAGGCCGCTAGTCTAGTCTTGAGGAGTTTGGGAGAAACAAGGGGTCATGACACGAATGGTTAGAAATAAGGTGCACTGGCAAAGAGGGTGCAAGCTCAGGTCTAGAACGGCCTGCATGTTACCCCACAAGTCAGGGGTGAGGTGCCGTGGCAGCACTGCCAGGGGAAAGTGTTCACAGTATCTACTTGCAAAACTTTCATGGCTGCACAATATCTGGAAAAATTACAACATATACGGAAGGAAACTGTATTAAGGTTATAAAGAAGTGAAATGTTTTAAACTTCAAGGCCATTTGAAGTGTTGCATACAATGTAAAGGGCTTCATAAAAGTTAGGATAGAAGAAAAGCTTTTAGCAGCAGTTCACCTGCTGAGACTTAGTAGGAAGCAGTTCCACTAAAACAGCAGAGTAATTTGAGGCTTAGGTCCTAGCCTTAGAAGTGATTTTGGCATCTAAGGCCGCAATCCTCAAATAACTGCCTCTGCAGAGGTCTAGGACAGGTAGGTGCTTTTGAAAAAGCACCTTAAATAGGAAAATTGGGCTCTTCCCTTCTGAATCTTCCTTATACAGGAGATCCTGCTGGACGGCCAGTCAAAACAGCAGGGTAGCTCCCCGCCACTACCAGTAGGAGGCAGACTGGCTGATTTTGTGGAGCATGCCCAGAGGAATCTAGCCTCAGATCTCCAGTCGTTTCAAGCTATGCTCCACACTGCTCAATCTATGCTGAACTTTAAAAATTGTTATAACTAGAGAAACCAATCTTATCATTTCCTAGGACTGAACTAAAACTCCCCGTTTACCCTCCCAACGGGGAGTGATTGTCGGGTCAAAGTCTGTGACAAGGCACCTCAGAGTTACTCCCGGTGGGACTGGCCGTCCAGGAGGATCTCCCGTAGAAGGAAAATTCAGAAGGCAAGAACCCAATTTTCCTTTCTCCCGGGAGATCCTCCTAGACGGCCAGTCAAAACAGCATGGACGTACCAAAGCGGTGTCCCAGTTCTAAAGTATGAGGGAGGGAAAAACGGAGGGAGGGAAAAGAAGAGGGTCGTAAGGCAGAAGAGGGTTACACATACCCCCATAATACCGCCTGTAGGACCCGCCTCCCGAAGGCCGCTTCGGCTCATTCGTGCAGTGGGATCTTGTAGTGCCTTGTAAAAGAGTGAACCAAAGACCAAACCGCCACACCACAGATTTCCCCATAGGAGGCCGAATTTCTAAAGGCCTGTGAGGTAGCCAGTCCCCTAAGGGAATGTGCGAATACCCCCTGGGGGTGGGGGGGGGGAAAAGGAGGATTTGCCCTCCGCCTTGTAGGCTTCTGTAATGCAGAGACTCATCCAGCATGCGATAACAGCTCTGGATGCTCTCATGCCTTTTCTTTGAGGGCTGTAGAATACAAATAGGGCCGATGACTTTCTGAATGGAGCCGTCCTGTCAACGTATACCCACAGGGCTCTTTTTATGTCAAGTATGCCAGACTTGCTCCCGTGAGTGAGTGGGCTTGGGACAGAATGAGGGAAGAACGACTTCCTGTTCCCTATGGAAACGAGTGTCAACTTTGGGGCAAAAGGATGGGTCTAGTCTGAGGACCGCTGTGGACTCCTTAAAGGAGCAGAGGGCAGGGTCCATGGAAAGGGCGCTAAGTTCGGAGACCCTCTGACCAGAGGTGATGCCTACGAGGAAGGCCAGCTTGAGGGATAGGTAATAAAGGGAAACTTCTCTGAGAGGTTCAAAGGGAGCCTTAGTAAGAGCCCTGACGAGTAAATTTAGGTTCCATGTGGGGAAACGGTGAACCACCGGAGGGGAGATAACTCTCAATGTCGTAAGGAAACTGACAATATGGGGGTGTCTTGCTACCCCGCGGCCCTTGACCATGCATAGAACGCTATTAAGGGCCGCTACCTGTCTTTGGAGAGTGTTTGGTTTCAACCCTTTGTCTAGACCTTCCTGAAGGAAATCTAAAATAACCCTAATGGGGGCCTTAGCTGGTCTAACGTCCCTACTCTCGCACCACCCAGCAAAAGTAGCCCAAGTACTCTGATTAATGCGTTTAGTGGCTGGATGCCTAGATTGAAGCATGGTGTCCAGGACTTGACAGGAGTAGCACAACTTTCTCAGTGCCCTCCTTTCAACTTCCATGCTGTTAGCTTCAGGGCTTCTGGATTGTTGTGCAGGATAGGACTCTGAGGCAGTAGGTCGGGCATGCTCGGAAGTCTGAGAGGAGGGTTCAAGCTCAATTCTTGGATGTCCGCAAACCATGGGCGTCGCGGCCAGTAGGGGGTCACCAGGATGGTGGTTGCCCGTTCTTTTTTTATTTTCGCCACGGTTCTGTGTATGAGGGGAAATGGAGAGAAGTCATACAGCAGGCCTGGAGGCCAGGTCAGATTCAGAGCGTCGAAAGCTGTTGCTCGGCAATCGGAACACGAAGATATCTGTCTTCTCGTTGGCTGTGGATGCGAACAGGTCGACTTCCGGACGCCTGAAGCAATTGGATATGGCCTTGAATGCTGCCGGGTGGAGAGCCCACTCTCCCGGGTCGATCTTTACTCGGCTTAGCCAATCGGCTTGAGTGTTCTTTTGACCCTTGATGTGGATCGCCTTGATGGATCTCAGGTTGTTTTCTGACCACTTGATGAGAGTGGTTGCCTGCTGGTGGAGGGATTCGGATTGCGACCCCCCCTTGGTGATTTACGTAGGCTTTCACCACCGTGCTGTTTGTGTACACCAATACGTGTTTTCCTTGAAGGATTGGAGCTAGGTAAGTCACTCGAAGCTCCAGCCAGTTGATGTGATGCCTCCTTTCCCAAAGGAGCCACGCCACTTGCCTTGCACCGTCCTGCCCTGCGAGTGCACTCCCCAGCCTAAAAAAGACTCACGTCTGTTGTCCCCGCCGTCCTGATGGGATCGGAGAGCGCCGGGTTTGAATCGGTCCAGCTGTGACCACCAGTGGAAGGATTTCTTGAGGGATCCTGGGACCGTTATCCATGGATTTCCTCCTTGAGTCAGAAGGTCCTGCCATGGGCCGAGGAACCTCTGAAGGGGTCTAGAGTGGAATCTGGCCCAATGCAGGATTCCCAGGCAGGAGGTCATGGCGCCCAGCAAGCTTGCAAGGGCTTTGAGTCTGGCCTTGCGAGTCTTCAAAATCTGGTGGATCAAGAGGCAGAGTTTTTGTTGCCTCTGCTGTGTCAAGAAGAGCTTGTAACTGAGGATGACCCAAGACCACCCCCAAATGTTCTAGAGTCTGGGAGGGGTTGAGGTGGCTCTTCTTGAGGTTGATTACGAAGCCATGTTCCTGCAGGTCCACGATGGATCTGTGGACATCTATCAGTACCTGTTCATAGGTTGGTGATCAAATGAAGATGTCGTCGAGGTACGGGTGGAACTTGATGGCCTCCGTCTAAGTTCGCAATGAGAGGGATCCGTACCTTCCTGAACGTCCTGGGTGAGGTGGCGAGGACGAAGGCTAGGCCATGTATTGCCAGTGTTGTCAGGCATATTTGAACCTGAGCCACCATCTGTGAGACAGGAGGATGGGGACATGTAAATATGCTTCCTTGAGGTCGAGGGAAGTCAACCACTCGCCCTGTGAAATCGCTATGCGGATGGATTGGAGGGTTTCCAGTTTGAATTTCCAAACTTTGACGGACTGGTTTAGGATCTTGAGGTCGAGGACCGCTCGCCATTCATCTGACTTCTTTGGAACTAGGAACAGGATGGAATAGAGTCCGTATCCCTTTTCGTGTGCTGGTACGGGTTCTATGGCTCCGATGGATTGGAGTCTGTCTATTCCTATCTGCATTGCGGAGTGTTTTCCCAGGTTGCTGGGCACAGTAGGAGTGCCAGGGGGGAATGGGAGAACTCAATTGAGTATCCCTTCTGGATGGTTCGAAGGACCCATGCGTCTGAGGTGAAGGATGCAATTGATTGCATTTCTCCGCAATCAATTGTAGCCTGCCTCCTCGGTTCGTCTGATCGTAAGAAGAGGCTGCCCAGTCATGCGTCCGTCTTGGGACGTCCAGAGCCCTGTGTGTATTTGGCTCTGTTACCGTTTCCCTTCTGTTTGTGCAATCTGGACCTGTATCTTTGCTGGTTCCCTCTGTGTGGGTAAAAAGGTCGCCTGGAGCCGCCTGCTGGCAGGTATGCTGCATTGAAGGGACGAAAAGGCTTTTTTGCAATCCCAACACTCTGCAAGGTTTGCTTTTTTCATTTGTCTGCAGTGTCTGGAAGAACTTTATCCAGGTAGATGCCGAAGAGTTTAGCCCCTTGGAAAGCCCCCTCCCGCAAAACTAGGGCATTTTTGGATGTGTTGTCGCTTTTCCAGAATGTGAGACAGAGGTGCAGCTTTATCTAAAACCATCTCTCTCTCGGTCTCTGGATCGAGGGATATACTCTCTTTCTTCTTCCTCCTCCGAGGAGGCATGCTTATTCCCCTTTTGCCGCAGGTGAAGCGCTTTTATGACCAGGGCAAAGATCTGGTCCCTGTATTTGCATGGGGACTGTCTATCGGGGTCTGATGAGGCTTCGATCCCTGGCTCCTCTCTCTCTCCCGCCTCAGGGGAGGAACAACTGCTCTGTACCTCAGAGTCCTGTTGCTCATCTGAGGGGTGGGTCTGTGACGCTTCCCCTTCCTCCTCACTGGCTGCTAACGGGGGAATCTTTTCACCTTTTCTTCCCCCCTTTCTTTTACCCCTCGGGGTTTGCGCCTCTTTGGATGATTGGATGGACATAACCTCCTCTGAGGCCGTCCTCAACGAGACTGGGGGGTCTAGGAGCCTTGCGTAGATTTTGGGCAAGGGGAGTTTGTCTTTGCTTGCACCCCTGGAGCGGCCCTTGTAGGGACAGGCTTTTTTCAGCTTAGGGGGAGATCTCGTCCGCTTTAGCTCTGAGAGAATCTCCCTGAGGAACTCCATGTGAGGATTCTGGGCCGGGGGAGGGGTACGCGGGGGGCTCACAATTGCTGTGGCCGCTGCTGTGTCTGTGTCCGCAGCCGCCATTCTCCTCGTGGTGGCCATTTTTGCTTTTACTTTCCTGCCGTCGCTGTGCGCGGCTTGGAGAGGGGGGAGAAGCGAGCCAGGGCCTGTCCTGAAGCCGTGCACCAGGCTGCAAGCCACAGGGAGTGGAGAGAAGAGCAGTCCGTTAGCCCCTCAAGCCGCTGCAGTGCTAGCGTTGGATCTGCCTGGGCCGAGGAGCCGCTGCGTCGTCGGAACACCGAACGGCGGTGGGGGGGCTAGAAGCGGCCTGCTCGAGCCCACTCCAGGGCTGGCTGATGCGGCACTGTCTGGCTCCGTGCGGCGGCAGGAGCAGTTTGCCATGGCCGCCCAAGGCTCTAGCTGGGGTAGGGTCCGGGGAGACCTATAGCCGGTACCCCTCAGGGAACTGCTAAACCCACTCTTCGGGGGCCCCACACCAGATGGAGATGGGAGCACCCGGTCCGATCCTCAAAACCCCTCCTCAGGAGGGGGAGTGAACAGGAAGAGGAATTCCTCCCCCCCCCCCCGGCATCAGGAGGCTCTTTAGACTGTTTCTTTTTCTAATTGTAGGCTGCCTGCCATGAGTCCTATGGAGGCAGCTAGCCTGCTTCCTACCAGTGTGGAGGCAGACAAACAACGGGAGAGCTGAGGCTAGAGCCCTCTGGGCATGCTCCACAAAATCAGGAAGTCTGCCTCCTACTGGTAGTGGCGGGGATCTGCCCTGCTGTTTCGACTGGCCGTCCAGGAGGATCTCCCGGGAGAATGGTGCTTTTGGACCAATAATCCTTTTACACACACACACACACACACACACACACACACACACACACAGGTGCATCTTGAGATCAGCCTCATTCAATTTATTTTTACTTTTTTTTAGAAGCAAAGTTTCTCGTTTTTAGATTTGGTGACCAAGGCAGAAAGAAAGCAAGCTACCTGCCCAAGTGCGTGGTTCAGTGTAAATGTTAAGTTAGGACCTTCTTGGCTCCCTATGCTACACCCGAACCACCAGACTGACCCCTTGCTTCCGCTGCAGGTTAGATTTGTATATGTTGAAAACCTGGCTCTAGTATTTTAAGTAGTTACAGACCATCCATCAAGTGGCTTAATCAAAAATTCATTCAAACAAATTATTATTGGCCAGAATGAGACTTGCAAACAAGTTTAAAGGGTTGGTCAGCATTTCCTTAAGAGCAACTTTTATTTCCATCACCCCACACCAACACTAAAGCGCTCAGCTAGAAGAGTCATGGGCAATACCATAAGTTACAAGAAGATTTTATACGCTGCAGCGTGCATCACACTAAGGCCCCAGCGCTGGGACTGCAGGACCAACTGATCACAAGCTGGGAACCAACGTAGGCAACAGGACTCCTCATCCTTAATGATGGCTGGTGCTGCAGTTACCTCGCCCCAAAGACATGGCCCTATGGGCAGCAGTAACCTGAGCAACCCCCACAGCGGGGGGTTGCTACATGGTTACCTGACCCCCAAACCTTCTCTAGGGGGGCAGTGCTGCCACAGACTCCCAGGGGAACAGCATTCCATGGGGGGCGGTGTGACAGGGCTACCTGGCCTCACTCAAGAGATAGCACTGGGGGCAGCAATGTCGGGCCGGCCCCCACGTGGGGCGGTGGTGTTGGGTGAGCTGGTCCCCGTGACTCGGGGTGGTATTAAGGGACAAAACAGAGGAGGGGAGTTACCTGGCCGCTCTGCAGCAGCAGCGCCCTTGCTGCTTTCCCATAGCCAGTCTGGACCAGGTGCTGGTGGATAAGGGCCAGCAGCTCCTTCTGGTCACTGCCGCCTGCTGCTGCCATGCTGCCGTCCAAATCGGTCGCTCTTAAGAGCGCCCCGCTCACCGTGCGGCCCGGCTCTTCTGGAATACCATGCACGCAGTCTGCAAGGGGTACCTAGGTGTAACAAGAAGACTTGGAGTCCGGGAGGTTTATTTAAGTTTCTCGTTTATTGTTAGAAATGAAATGAAGAGCAATCCATTGCTAGTTGCTGCTGTGCAGCCAGCTGCCCGCCCGGCCGGCCGGGAGAGAGACGCCGAGCCAGAGAGCGAGCCAGCAGAGGCAGGGCAAACCCCTCCCACAAGGCTGGACTGTACCACGCCCCTCCAGGCCCAAGGTGTGCCCAGTCTCCCTGAGCCTGGGCTATACCAAGTCCTCTATAACACTAGGCAGCCACATGCCTCTTGCCACTATCTACAATACCCTTTGACCAAGCACACGCTTGGCTTCCTGTTCCCTGCGCTCGGCCCGAAGGCTTTTGGGAAATGTAGTCTTTGCACACCCGCTGCTGCAGCAGCTGTTGCATCTCGTCTCTTTGCACTGAGCCGGAGCTCAGAGCTCTTCAAGACGTGCGGTACACAACAGCACTTACAAGTGCGGGCGGCTTGATGCGAAGGTGAAGACTGCGCAGAGGGCGTCTGAAAGGCGCATGGTGCGCGCATAATTTGAGCTTGTCGGCGCGTTCTACCGCCCTGTTTTTTCAGGTCGGTAGAGCGTGCCTGTCAGTGCACCAGCAAGCTCGATCATGAGCGCGACACCTTTTCGGACGTCATCTGCGTTCGCGTTCTTCACCTTCGCATCAAGCCACCGGCATTTGTAAGTGCTGTTCTGTACCGCATGTCTGAAAAAGCTAGTCGCTTCCCTTTCCTCTTCGAAACAAAGGGGTGGAAAACTGGAGTTCAGCGCCTCCGTAACTGCCCGGGGAAAGGGATCGGGCATGTTAGGAGAGTGCAGTTACCGAGTTTGGGCTTAGCGGGCTGCAAGGCTGTCTTGAAAGTGGTGGAACTGAAAGGGAATGTCTCCTTCTGAAACCCACCCACCCCCGCCTCAGCCAGAAGAATTCTTAATTCCCACAGGGATTCCTTAAAATGGATCCAGTGTGGGACTGGGGATGAGAGCTGCCAGGGCTGTGTGATTTGGGAAGGAGTTTATTTAAGTGTCTGGGTGGAAAGAATTATGGGTGCAATCCTGTCCTCATTGAAGCCAATGGTTCCGCTTCGTTGACTTTAATGAGTGAGGATCACACCCTGGGGGCCTAATCCATGACTGCCGAAATCATCGGGAGTGTTTATATTGACTTCATCGTGCTTTGGAGCAAGCCCTAGAGCCTAGATGTATGCAACCCCACTGAGTGCAGTCACTTCTGGAATGGAAAATGGTAATAACCAAGAACAAACAACAGGGGACATTCATTTCTAAGCTCACTGAAGTACATTCAATAATAATTGCAGAGCTCTTTGGAGGTTCAGAGTTGGAGAACGTTAGATACTGGACCAAACAATTTTTTAAATGTATATTTTGTCCTAAGAAAGAGTTTCTATGCATATACAGAAACTCTGTTTAGGACAAAATATTAGGACAGCACCTGATATTCAATATATTTTGCATTTCTATGTTGCTTCTGGGGTCATGGGATAATCTTTAAAGTCTTCAAATTGGGTTATGCAAGTAAAACGTTTGGGAAGCATTGATCTAGATGTGGCTCACAAGTTCATACGTTTCATAATTTGTTCTAGTTCTCTCTGCCCCAGTTGTCCCAATGTTAGGCTGCATCCCCAAAGCCACTTTCTCCAGACTCCTAGAGAAGGCATGAGTACACACAAACCCTTTATGCTTAGCACAAAATATCAATTTTTGGCCACTAAAGCTCTGATCTGCAAAGTGCCTCCCCAGTGCAAGCTCCAGTGAAGTAAATGGCTTGTATTGCTGGAGAACTTTGAAGACTGGGCTGCTGTGGAGGAGTCCCAGTGGCGTCTCTGGGAGTCTGGAGAAAGTGCTTTGAGGAATGCAGCCTAACGTTGGGACAACTGGATCAGAGGGAATTAGAATTAGGACGGATTATAAAATTGAAGAATTTGTGAGTTACAGCTAGATCAATAGTGGTTCCCAAACATTTTACTTGCATGACCCAATTTGGAGACATTTAAAGATTATTCCAGAACACCAGAAGCAACATAGAAACGCAAAGTATATCTGATATTACTTATCATTGTGACCCCATCCTCCCCATGACCCCACTTGCGGTCCTGGCCCACAGCTTGGGAACCTCTGACCTACGGAGAAATGGAATGATTACCGGCGACCAACATGGGTTTAAGAGCAAATCATTGTTCTTAGGCCCATCTAGTTTCCTTCTTTGACAGGGTCCTCGCTTAGTCATAATATATCTTTATATGGGGCAGGGTTGGCCCTAGGATTTGCAGGGCCCAGGGAATGGGTCCTCTAGGGGGCTGGGAGTGGGATCACTGGGTGTTTTTAAATGAGTGCCATGGGAAGTGCTGGGTGATGCAGTTGTGGGGCGCCCCCACATGCAACGTACCTGGCGAGTGCTCCCAGCACGGCTGCCCTGTCCAGGGATTTTTCGGGAGTGCTGCGTGTGTGGCTCTGAGTGGCCGCTGCACGGGTCATGGGAGCGTGTCTCCCCACGCGCCACTGTCACACAATCAGTTGGACACATGGGACAGTGAGGGGTCATGTGTGGACGTAACATTTAAAAACACCCACTGGAGGTGGATGGGCCAGGGCTTACTTTTGGGGGGACAGTTACGGCACCTACGCTGCCACCACTACAGAGGGCCAGGTGCCCTGCTGCAGAGCACCCTCACTACCGCTGCTCCGGAGGGGCCTCAGCCAGGAGTCCTACTGCAGGTCACAGCCGACTGGAAGAGCAACTGTAGCATATACTCATCCAATTTAGAGAGGATACAAAACTGGGAGGGGATACAAACTCCTTGGGAAAAAGAATTATAATTTTAAAGATCTAGATAATTAGAGACCTGGGCTGGAAGAAATAAAATTAGATTAGACAAATGCAAGTGCATAGGAACAGGAAATCAAATTCACAAGTATAAAATGGGGGCCAACTTGTTGGCAATAGCACCACCAAGAAGGATCTGGAAGAAGTGGATTACAAACTGAACATGAGTCAACAATGTGACACTGTTGCAAAAAAGTCAATTGTCATTTTGGGCTGCACCAATGGAAACATTGCTGTGGCCGATTACAGCCTACTGCAATTATTGCTCCTTTAAGAGAGTAGCCTCTCTGCCTGAGTAGCATGTGCATGGGCCAAGAGAAGTCTAACTGAAGTGGAATTGGGAGTGGGGACGCCTGGCTCTTTAAGCTTCTAAGAGCCAGAGGGCTAGCTACACCCCTCTGGCTACATGGAAGCCAGGAGGTCAGTCCATCTCTGGAGACTGAGGAGGAAGGAGTTACAGCTTGGAAGCCTAGACAGCTGGTAAGTCTCGGAGAAACAGGGAGGAACTCCCAGAAAGATTGCTGGCAGCTGCTGAACATGACTGGTGAGAGATATTGGAGAAGTCTGAGTTGTAGGAGACTAGAAGGGGAAAAGCCTCCACCACGCAGACATCAGGAGTTATTGGGCTTAGCTTTCTGAAAGCCAAGCTAAGTGGGTATAAAGGAGGGTGTTACTGTAGTAGGATTAACTGAGCTGGTGGCCTGATGAGATCAGAGGGTATGTCCTGACCTGGAAGGGACTAAGCTCAGCCAGGGGTGGCTGCAAAGAACTTTGGACTGTGTAAACGTATGTAAATAAACTGTATGAGTTAATTTGCTGGTGAGACTGTGTAATTTGGGCTCCGATTCTGACAAGACTCATCACAGGCGCTGCTATCCTGTTACAATTGTATTCAAGATGCAGGAAGTAATAGTGCCACTTTCTTTGGAATGGTGAGCCTCATCTGGAACATTGTATTCAGTTTTGGGCACTGCACTTCTAAGGTCAACAAACTAGGAGAGGATTCAGTGGACAGCAGCTAAGACGATAATGGTTTGGTACGCAAAAACTAGCTGCACAAGCATTTGTCTGGGAAGCTGTAGATTAGTGGCTTCCAAACATTTGGCCTGAGTTGCATGTAGTTCTGTGACCCTAGACAGAAACAAAGACATGCAAAACATATTAAACCTCAAGCTGGACTGTGATCTCCTACGTAGATGGTGTGACATGTGCGGCAAAGACGGCTCCCTGCACTGCCAATGGGGAAGCCACCGTGAGCATGGCTCCTTGAACTACAGCAATATCTGGGCTGCAGAGACTGGGGAGCCTGCCTCAGAGGAGGGGCTGCGCTCAAGGACTGCTAAAGTCCTTTCCAACCAGGGCTGAAACTCACCCTTGCGAGTCTGCCCACCAAAAATCTCGGTGAGAATTGGATTCTTGCAGAGTTTTTTTAAAGAACAGGTCAAGAACTGGACGATTCTTGACCCGTTCTCGGGAGATTCCACATGGCTGAAAACCAGCTCTGTGCACGTGCAGCCATTCTGTTTATGGGCGCCCCCTGGTGGCCATTTTGCCCATGTGCAGTACATTTTTAGGGTTTTGAGACTCACAAGATTCTCGAGAAACCTCCCCAACCCAAAAAACGCTCTATGCAGCGGGAAAATGGCCACCGGGGGCTGTGTCTGGGCAGAATGGCTGAAGCAGTCATTTTGGGCCTGCAAGGAGCGTTTGGGGGGCTTCTCCAGAACCTCATGGGAACTCTTTGGAGACTACGCGCGATCTTGGTGGGGCTGTGGGAACGGGAAACCATTCTCAGTTCACCCCCCCTTCCAACTCTAGGATGGCTGGGTGGAGTACGGAGCCGCCTGAAGTCAATGGAAGCTTTGCCATTGGGCAAGATTTCATGGCTACCAATGCAGGTGAAGCAGGGTATCTGCCTCCGAACACTCCTAACCCAATTACCTTATTGGCTGAGGCCATGCCTCGAGGTCGTGTGCATCCGAGCTGTGCCAGTGTGTTAATTGCACACGCACTGGGGGTGTGCAGCGTGTGTGTGCACTACGCGCGCACCTTGTGTGCGCAACGCAGTGTGTGTGCGCCCAGCGCAGCGTGTGTGTGCACTACGCGCGCACCGTGTGTGCGCAACGCAGTGTGTGTGCGCCCAGCGCAGCGTGTGTGTGCACTACGCGCGCACCGTGTGTGCGCAACGCAGTGTGTGTGCGCCCAGCGCAGCGTGTGTGTGCACTACGCGCGCACCGTGTGTGCGCAACGCAGTGTGTGTGCGCCCAGCGCAGCGTGTGTGTGCACTACGCGCGCACCGTGTGTGCGCAACGCAGTGTGTGTGCGCCCAGCGCAGCGTGTGTGTGCACTACGCGCGCACCGTGTGTGCGCAACGCAGTGTGTGTGCGCCCAGCGCAGCGTGTGTGTGCACTACGCGCGCACCGTGTGTGCGCAACGCAGTGTGTGTGCGCCCAGCGCAGCGTGTGTGTGCACTACGCGCGCACCGTGTGTGCGCAACGCAGTGTGTGTGCGCCCAGCGCAGCGTGTGTGTGCACTACGCGCGCACCGTGTGCCTGCCCAGCGCAGCGTGTGTGCAGCGGTGTGTGCGCGCACACAAAGCTTGGATTGGGTCGTGGCCTTACACTGGGTGTCTTCAATGGGAGGCAGGGCTGGCTCAGCCCTGCCGCGCTCCGGGCTGTTCCGGCGCCCCAGCGGGGTGATCCCCTGCACATCCGGGGCGGCCTTTGGATGCACAGGCCCCCGGGAGGGCGGCGCGGCTCTCGGGACTCCCCCCCCCAGCGCGCTGCCCGTCTAGCCCCCCCCTGAGAAGAGAGGCCCGATCCCCCGTCCCCGAGCAGCAGCAGCGAGCGGGAGCCCGGGAGCCCGACCCCCCGGGCGAGAGCCGGCTGCAGCCGAGAAGGGTTAACCCCGGCCGGGCCGCGAGAGCCCCCCCGTGCAGACACGCGCCGCTGAGAGGCGAGGGAGCCGCGCGGGAGTCTCGCTCCGCGGGGACGCGCTCTACTCGGCCCAGGCCGCCCGGGCTGCTTCCAGCCCCGGGGAAGGGGCCGCTTCTCCTAGCGGGGCCCCGACACTGACAGGGGCGCAGAGTCTCTGATGGAGCCGGGCCCTTTGCCCCGGGGGGGGGGGGGAAGAGGCGCCTGCCCCCTTGTCACCCACTGCCCGCGTCGCCGCCGCGCGACGCTTCCCTACCCAGTTAGCACTGCGCATGCTCAGTCGGCTCGACGAGTCTCCCCTCATCCAATCCCCCGACTCTGCGTTCGTAACAAGCCCTACCTAGCTAGTACTGCGCATGCGCGCTCGGTTAAGGAGCATGCGCACAAGAAGCCACCGAAGCCGACTGCCCTTTATCTTCCCTTCACCAAATCCCCAAGTCTGCACCTCCCCCACCCCCATGCCCAGTCCGGCCCGCGCCTTACGTTGCTGCTAGGAATCCTCCCTCCCGCCGCCGCCGCTGCTGCCTCAGCGTCCCCCGGGCTCGCTTTGCCGCTGCCTCCGCCGTGCTCCCAGTCTCATAGCCCCGCCCACCAGCGACCTCTGACGTCATCGTAGCGGCTAGGGAGGGGGACCTCGAGGCAGGCTCAGGCGGTAGGAGCGGCCCAGGGTCTCCGCTGGGTCCTAAAGAGAGTTCCGTTCGGAGTGGCGGCCTCGCACCGCTGCCCTGGTGAAAACCGGAGGATGAAGGAACCACTGCCGGACCCTGGAAGCGGAGAATATCGCAGAGCCCTGTGGCAAGCCCGACCACCACTTGTGTGTGCCTGTGTGTGTGAATATACATGCGTGCATCTGCCTGTGCCTCTGCGTCTGAATATACACGCGTGCATGAGCCTGTACGTCTGAATATACATGCGTGCCTGTGCCTGTGTGCGTGAATATACATGCGTACATGTGCCTGTGTGTGTCTGAATATACATGCGTGCATCTGCCTGTGCGCCTGAATATACATGCGTGCATCAGCCTGTGCCTGTGTGTCTGAATATACACGCGTGCCTGTGCCTGTGTGTGTGAATATACATGCGTGCATCAGCCTGTGCCTGTGTGTCTGAATATACACGCGTGCCTGTGCCTGTGCCTGTGCCTGTGTGCGTGAATATACATGCGTGCATG
>QEPC01014299.1:0-12824 GCA_003113815.1 Sphenodon punctatus
CAAACCCTGTAGTCTGACTGTGTCTGTCTAGAGGACTCCTGCAATGACAATGGACTCAGGAATAGCAGAAGAATGGTTTCCTACCAAGGTTTTCTATCATGGAAAACAACTGGCATTCCAGAGGAGATTAAAACAAGAGCACTCCAGTGCATTAGGTGAGTGATGACATGGGGTTTTGGATGGGGTTACTCTTGGGACAGGGTTACCCCCCATCCCATATGCGTGCATGTGTACAACACAAATGCACACACTCCAAATTTGACCTCCCCCATCACTCAGTGTACTCAGGTGTGAATGGAGAATAAGTAACCTAACCTACCACTGACCAGGTCTAGGACTAGGCCTTCGGGCTGAACCCTGTGACCCAGTGGGCTCAGGTGTGAATGTAGCTTTAAGTAACCTAACCTAACCGCTGACCAGGTCTAGGAATAGGCCTTTGAGCTGAACCTTGTAACCCAGTGGACTCATGTGTGAATGTTGCTGTAATTAACCTAACCTAACCACTGACCAGGTCTAGGACTAGGCCTTCGGGCTGAAACCTGTGACCCAGTGGACTCAAGTGTGAATGAATTAAAGAACCTTTCCTTTTCCCTTCCATGGACATGAGCCCTTATGTTAAGAGGACCCCTTAATAAATCTTTCCTGTATGAGTCTACCTGTGTGAATTGAGAAGTGGGGGGTCATGGTTCAAAGGATATTCCCATCACCCCGCAAAAAGGCACCATTAATAAGACTACTGGTGGTCACGGAAGGAAAGAAAATCAAGAATTCGGAGGTTCATGATAAAGGTAGGTGATGGCAACGTGATTTCTTTTGGGGGTCTGGTTTGCCAGATGAGAAAACCAACAGTGCTGCAATGAGAGGGCTTTGGGAAGGGCGAAAATATTCTGGGTGGCGGGGGCCGCTCCCCAATGTCCCCCAGACCAGCCCCCCTCCTGCATCACCCTCCCCATCCACCCACCGCTCTCTCGCACAAACACACACACTGGAGTGGAGCGACCCAGCGGGGCTAATGCATAGCACTCCATCCTCAGAGTCTAGAATGGAACACTGCAGCAGGGCCCTTCACTCTGATTGGCGTGCACACACACTGGAGTGGAGCGACCCAGCAGGGCTAATCCATTGCACTCTGTCCTCAGAGTCTGGATTGGAATGCCCCAGCATGGTCCTTCATGCTGACTGGCGCACACACACACTGGAGAGGAGTGACCCAGCAGGGCTAATTCATTGCACTCCGTCCTCGGAGTCTGGAATGGAATGCCCCTGCAGGGCCCTTCACTCTGATTGACGTGCACAGACACTGGAGTCGAATGACCCAGCAGGATTAATCCATTGCACTCCAACTTCGGAATCTGGATTGGAATGCCCCAGCAGGGCCCTTCACTCTGATTGGCGCGCACACACACTGGAGTGGGGCGACCCAGCAGGGTTAATCCATTGCACTCCGTCCTTGGAGTCTGGAATGAAACTCACCGGCAGGGTCCTTCACTCAGTCACACAACACACCAGTACACAACACAGTACACTTCAGCTCGATATGCGTAGGGTGGCCACCTCCTCCCCCAGGAAGACATGCAGAGGGCTTTGGGAAAGCGGAACTTCTTAAAGTGGGCGGCAGCCAATCCCTAACGACAAGGCCCGTCCCACAGACCATGCCCCCTCCAGCAGCACACTCTACCTCCACCCACCACTCTCTCGCACACACACACACACACACTGGAGTGGAGCGACCCAGCAGGCCTAATCCATTACATTCCATCCCCGGAGTCTGGAATGGAACGCCCCAGCAGGGTCCTTCACTCTGACCGGCGCGCACACACGCTGGAGTGGAGTGACCCAAATTGGTTAATCTATAGCACTCCGTCCTCGGAGTCTGGTATGGAACACACCAGCAGGGTCGTTCACTCAGTCACATGCCACACCAGTACACAACATAATACATATCGGCCCAACATGCTTGGGGTGGCCGCCCCCACCCCCAGGAAGACGTGCAGAGGGCTTTGGGAGGGCGGAATGTCTTCTGGGGGCGGGGGCAGCTCCCCAATGACACGGCCCATCCCCCAGACCAGCCCCCCTCCTGCAGCACCCTCCCTATCCACCCACCACTCTCTCGCACACACACACACTGGAGTGGAGCGACCCAGCAAGGTTAATGCATAGCACTCCATCCTCAGAGTCTGGAATGGAACGGCCAAGTAGGGCCCTTCACTCTGACTGGCATGCACACACACGAGTGGAGTGACCCAGCACGGCTAATCCATTGCACTCTGTCATCGGAGTATCGAATGGAATGCCCCAACAGGGCCCTTAACTCAGTCACATGCCACATCAGTACACAACACAATACACATAGGCCCGATATGTGTGGGGTGGCCGCCCCCACCGCCAGGAAGATGTGCAGAGGGCTTTGGGAGGGCGGAACGTCTTCTGGGGGTGGGGGCCACTGCCCAAAGACACGGCCCGTCCCCCAGACCAGCCCCCCTCCTGCAGCACCAGGGCTAATCCATTGCACTCCGTCCTCGGTGTCTGGAATGGAATGCCCCTGCAGGGCCCTTCACTCTGATTGGCATACACACACACTGGAGTGGAGCGACCCAGCAGGACTAATCCATTGCACTCCATCCTCGGAGTCTAGATTGGAATGCCCCAGAAGGGCTCTTCACTCTAATTTGCGCTCACACACACTGGAGTGGAGTGACCCAGAAGGGCTAATCCATTGCACTCCATCCTCGGAGTCCGGTATTGAATTCCCCAGCAGAGCCCTTCACTCAGTCACACGCCACACCAGTACAGAACACAATACACATCGGCCTGACATGCATCGGGTGGTTGCCCCCGCTGACAGGAAGACGTTCAGAGGGCTTTGGGAGGGTGGAACATCTTCCGGGGTCGGGGGCCGCTCCCTAACGACACGGCCCATCCCCCAGACCAGCCCCCGTCCTGCAGCACCCTCCCCATCCATCCACCGCTCTCTTGCACACACACACACTGGAGTGGAGCGACCCAGCAGGGCTATTCTATTCCACTCCATCCTCAGAGTCTGGAATGGAACGTCCCAGCAGGGCCCTTCACTCAGTCACATGCCACACCAGTACACAACACAATACACATCTGCCAAACATGCGTGGGGTGGCCGCCCCCGCCCCCAGGAAGATGTACAGAGGGCTTTGGGAGGGCGGAACGTCTTCCTGGGGACGGGGGCCGCTCATCAATGACATACACTGGACCATGGCCCTTGGCACAGGTGCACAACCTCACTCTGCCTAAGCTCCAGCCCGGTCCCCTTCAGCCATCTGATGTGTCCCCCCACCACCATCACTGCACCTCCCGACATGGTAGGACTCCAGTCCCCTGGTTTTAAAATAATAATAATTCCATTGGCTGGAGTCCTTCAGTGTCAGAGGCTCCAGCACCATAGCTATGGGGCCTCATCTCAACAGACTGGACTAGAAAGGCAAAACATTGATGCTTACTGACAGCCACCCACAATGAGTGCACTGCATGATGCAATGGGGCCCTTTTTCGTCAGCTAGTGTTTCTGATGAGCCTCTGAAGAGAAAGGGTCCCTTTGTGTCTCTGTAGCCTAGCCTCTGGATTTGAAATAAAAATCATTCTAAACCCTGTAGTCTGACTGTGTCTGTCTAGAGGACTGCTGCATGACACTGGACTCAAGAATGGTTTCCTACCAAGGTTTCCTACCATGGAAAACAACTGGCATTCCAGAGGAGATTTAACCAAGAGCACTCCAGTACATTAGGTGAGTGATGACATGGGGTTTTGGATGGGGTTACTCTTGGGACAGGGTTACCCACATCCCATATGCATGCACACAACACACACACACACACTCCAAATTTGCCCTCCCCCACCACCCAGTGGACTCCGGTGTGAATGAAGACGTAAGTAACCTAACCTAACTGCTGACCAGATCTAGGACTAGGCCTTCGCTGAACCGTGTGACCCAGTGGACTCAGGTGTGAATGGAGATGCAAGTAACCTAACCTAACCGCTGACCAGGTCTAGGACTAGGCTTTCAGGCTGAACCCTGTGACGCAGTGGACTCATGTGTGAATGTACATGTAAGTCACCTAACCTAACCACTGACCATGTCTAGGACTAGGCCTTCGGGCTGAACCCTGTGACCCAGTGGACTCAAGTGTGAATGAATTAAAGAACCTTTCCTTTTACCTTCCATGGACATGAGCCCTTATGTTAAGAGGACCCCTTAATAAATCTTACCTGTATGAGTCTACCTGTGTGAATTGAGAAATTGGGGGTCATGGTTCAAAGGATATTCCCATCATCCCACCAAATGTTACCATTAAGAAGACTACTGGTGGCCACGGAGGGAATGAAAATCATCGATTCGGAGGTTCATGATAAAGGTAGGTGATGGCAACATGATCTGTTTTGGGGGTCTGGTTTGGGGGATAAGTAAAATAACAGTGCTGCAATTTTGTTGTAACCTTAAACTAAACTCTGAACTGTGGTTCCTGCATTGCTGGTTTCATCCCTTCAGTTGCTGTGATAGAATCAATTTGATTTGTGATTGTTTTCTGAGTTGCAGTGCTATGGGAAAAAAGTTAAAAACACTATTGTCAAAGAAATATTAGTAGTGTGGCCATTGGGGCCGGCCCGTGCAGGCTACTAGCTGGGCAAAAAATGTAGTCTAGTAGTCTGTTTCTGTTACTGGCAGTTGCTGTGATAGTGATTGTATTGGTGATCTGATTTCTGAGTGGCAGCGCTGTGGGGAAAAAACCCTAATGTATGGTTAAAGAAAAAGAATTGTAGTGGCCATTCGGGGCTACTGGGGGCATTGGGGCTGTGGTCACAAAGTGTAGTGTACTAGTACTGGGCTGGCGGTTCCTGTGTGATGGCCTGCTGATAGTGACTTTGACTTCAGTGTTGTGGGAAAAAACCCTATTTTTATTTTAAAGATAATTTTAAAAATAGGTAGTTGGCCGTGGGGGCTAATGGGGGCGGTGGGGGCTACTGGGCACAAAGTGTGGTCTGGTGTTAATGGTTGGTTAGCTTAGCAGTTAGATTCACTTGTGTTTTACTCTTTTTCTTGTAATTGAATTGCAATTTACAGGTAATTTTGGTTTTACTTTTGTCTCCCATTGATTTCAATGGGAAAAGATGCCCATTGATTTCAATGGGAAAAGATCTGGTACAGGTATACCGGTTCTAATCTGGTAATCTGGTATTCAGAGATCCGGTATCTGGTAAAACCGGTAACCGGTATTTCCAACCATGTCCCACCCCTAGACTAGCCAGGAATGTGTATGAAGCTTTTCTTAAAATCACAACATTCAATTGCTTATAAAATTGGTACCCTACATTTATTCAATCTTTTCAAAATTTGGTCCATGTAGTGCCCTCCATTGGGGTACAAGTTTTATCAGAATTGAATAAGAAACAAAAATGTTATAGATGGAAATATGTTTTTCAGATTTTTCCCAATATTTTAAAAACAAAAATTCATTTTAATTTTTGTTTTCAATATTATTTGTTGCTGTTTTTGCTGTTATAATAATGAAAACAAAAATCACATTTTTTGTTTTCATTTTCATAATAATGAAAATGAGATGCACACCCCTAACAAGAGCAGGAGGTTGCCACTAAGGAATGAAATAGACCCCGAGCTGCATCAGGGAATGTTGACCAGATCCAGGCTCTCTACCCAAACAAAATACGCCCTGCCCAAGCCCCTAACACCTACCAGAGCAGTGGCAGTGGAGGAGATTACAACCTCACATAGTCTAAACTCAAGTCTAAACTTGAATCCCAATCAAAAAGTGCACCGCTAGGGTTAAAAGGGATCTCAAAGTGATAAGAAAGGGGATGAGCAGAACAGAAGCAGGGCAGATCACTGTGGGGGGAGAGGGGGGACCTTTCCCCAGCAGCTGCCCTGGGGAAGTCACCCAACACACACTTGTATCCTGCTGACTGGAGACCAGGGAAGCGCTTGCATTGCCAGGAAGGTGGCTATAGCAGGGAGGAGACCTGTGAGGCTGCTGCCCCTTTAAGAAGGGGACTGCATGGGCCATCCAGAGGGCTGAGTACTCACAGGGGTGTGGCAGAGCCAGCCCCATAGCTGGGGGTCAGCCTGTGAAGCAAATAGGCTGAGAGACCCTGTGACAGAGTGGGCAGGGTACTGGCCCTTTAAGGCTGAGGAAAGGAAGCCTGGCCATGCCCACTCTGCCTGTATATAAGGAGAACAAGGCAGAGAAAAAGGAATCTCTGCCTGGGAGCTGAAGGGATCACATCTCCCTGACAAGGCCTTCCCACTCTATGCTCTTCAGGGTACTGAAGAGGAGAACCAGGTACTGGTAGAGGCTGTGCCCAGGAGGGAGCCTCATGCCTGGGAAGGCTTGTCCAGAGTCTGGGACTTTGAGACCTGGCTATTTGAACAAGAGGAGGTTGAGATTGTGGTGCTCCTGAGCTTGTGAGAGACTGACCTGGGCCTGCAGGATGGAGGTGACTGAGCCTGCAGCCCAAGGATTGTGGACACTGAATCCAATAAAGACTATTGTGATACCCTGTGGACTTAGTTTGTCTTGGGTCCTATTGGAGGGTAACCTCCCTCCTCCAGAAGGGATTCAGCCATGGCTAGAGGTGAAAAGGCATAGAAGAGGGGTTTGCTAATTCCCCAGAGACACCCCAGTGCCCCCGTGTGGCCCTGGAAAGACCCCCTGCTACAGTGGCCTGTAAACATCTCCTAGCTGCCTTGTTAATTTCACCTGTGCTTGGGCAGGAAAGTGGCTGGTGCAATTTAAAGTGCTGCTCATGTGGAAGAAAGGGTCTGGTGAGGTTAAATCTTTAGACTTAGCTGCATGGAGCCCTGGTAGGTGTTGGGGGCTTGGGCAGGAGGGGGATTTTGCTGGGGGAGGGGGGGCTGTATCCAGGCACTGTTCCTTGCTGCAGTGCAGAGTCTATTTCATTCCCCAGCGACAACCTGTTGCTCTTCTCTTATTTCACTTCCCTGTCACTGAGGAGTGAAATAGACCATTTCTGTCTGAGTCACAGCAGCAAACAGTAGGGGCGGGAAACCGGTAAAATCCGGTATCTGATAATGCCGGTACCGGGCGTACCGGCATTATCGGATTCGACCTGGTAATCCGGTCCGGGGTACCGGATTCCGGGTACTGGATTTTTTACATTGCAGCCATTTAAAAATGGCTGCAATGTAAAAACTTAAAGCTCCAAGTTTAAAAAAAAAAAAAACCTCCCCGAGTCCAGGCTGCACGGGTGGAAGGGGGGACACCCCCCACCCACCCTGCCCAGCCTGGATCTTTGTTTAAAAACAGACTGAGAGGCGAGCCCACCCCCCAGCACCAGCGGCCGCGGCGTCCCCGCAGCCGCCGGTAAGTATGACCCGATCCCTGGGGGGGGTGTTAAACACCCCCCCCAGGGATCGGGTCATACTTACCGGCGGCTGCGGGGACGCCGCGGCCGCTGGTGCTGGGGGGTGGGCTCGCCTCTCAGTCTTTTTTTAAACAAAAATCCAGGCTGGGCAGGGTGGGTGGGGGGTGTCCCCCCTTCCACCCGCGCAGCCTGGGAGGGGGAGGGGGAAGGAATTCATTTATTTCATTGAGTTCAATGGGGACACAGCGCCCCATTGAACTCAATGAAATAAATCCGGTACCGGCATACCGGATTTAATCCGGGAATCTGGTTTTTGCAGAACCGGTAACCGGTAAATCCGGTAGCCGGTAATGGGCCCGGGGTCCCACCTCTAGCAAACAGTGACTGGATCCAGCCGCTCCCCCTAGAAAAAAATCCTCCCCCTGCCCAAGCCCCCAACACCTACCAGAGGCAGCAGCAGTGTGAGAGCTTGCAACTTAAATCGGTGTTTAAACTCTAGTCTAAACTCCAGTCTAAACTTGAGTCCCTAACCAAAGAGTGCACCCCTCGGGTTAAAAGGGAGCTCAAAGTGATAAGAAAGGGGATGAGCAGCAACAAGGCAGATTGTCCTGGGGAGCGGGAGGAAGAAGGAGACTTTCCCCAAGCAGCTTCCCTGGGGAAGTCACCCAACACCCACTTGTATCCTGGCAGCTGGGGGCTAGGGAAGCGCTTGTGTTGCCAGGAAGGTGGAAGCCAGATGCTTTCACTGTCCACTAGGAAATGTTTCCCTGGCCCCCAGACAGCAGGATACAAGCAGGTGTTGAGTGACTTCCCCAGGGCAGCTGCTTGGGGAAGGAAACAATCTGATTACCAATGATGGAATCAGGAAGGAATTTTCCCTTGTTTATACCTCTTTTTACCCCTTTAAAAAGGGTTTGTTTTTTTTCTGGATAAAGTCTGGGGTTTTTTGCCTTCCTCTGAAGAAGTAACCAACAGGGGGGATTTTTAAAAAAAATAGAAATGGAAAAATATGTGTTATCTGTAATGTGTCATTTATATATGTGTATCACATTAAACAAAAGACATACACAAAGACACACACTTATACACAGAAGTGGTTTCAATAATATTAATACAGCACTGTATACCATAAATGTGTATAGAGCATAGCAACTACACAAAAAATTGAGGACATTCCTACCCACCAAAACATTTCCCTACCCAAAAAAATCTATCCAACACAAAGAACCCTTTCCTACCTCCAAAAAACCTATCCTACCCTTTCCACCAACCCAAACAACCCTTTGGGAAGGAATGCAACTATCCTACCAAATAAACGATTACCCAGCCTTTTCTAACTATCCAAAAACCCTTTCAGGAATAATTCTGAAAGTGAATTAGCATCCTCCCCCTAAAAGCCACTTGAAATATACATCACTAACAGTTCCAATCAACCACCAACAGGCATGGAAACTGAAAGTTAAGGCTGGAATGAAGGAGTGAAGTTATGGATGCCACGGT
Organism: Sphenodon punctatus; assembly: GCA_003113815.1. Classification (NCBI taxonomy): domain Eukaryota; kingdom Metazoa; phylum Chordata; class Lepidosauria; order Sphenodontia; family Sphenodontidae; genus Sphenodon; species Sphenodon punctatus. Next base: position 8,869 of record QEPC01014299.1, read on the forward strand.
AAACTTACACACATGTAAACTCCCTTGCCATGAAAGGATCTGGTGTACTACACACCAGAAACATGAGTCACTCACATGCCTCACTAGTATATATGAAGTGTGTCTGTTTCTGTTTTTGTATGCAGTTCTACGTGATGTACCACTATCTGCATGTTTTGACAAAATGCCCGTTTTTTCCCAGGCTGTGGTGGTGATTGAAAAATAGGTCATTGAAGAACCAGAATAACTAATGCATGTTTGCAGTATGTTAATCACTATCTTTATCAAAGTTCTGATGACCCAGTTCGATTTGGTTAACTTACAGATGTTAATGCTTGCATGGATGGCAAGTTAAGGTGGGTGCAAGTAGCATTCACTGAAAGGGCTCCTAAAAAAAACTCTGAGGAAGGGCAGGTGGCAGTACCACACGGAACTCAGGCACAGTGTGGATTAACCTAGTCCTATGGATCTAGTCTCATTAACAGTGATAGCAGCTTCAAAACAAGTCATGCAACCTACCTCTACAATTAGAATTTTGAACACCTCTAAAAGTGTCTTTCACAATTTCATCTCCCCCAAAGCATCAAACAGTTAATTCTCCTGCTTTCACAGATTCATGACAGTGGAAACATGTGACTGACCATTGACTACTGTTAGCTAATATACACCTATTTCTATAACCTCTTCAGACTCAGCTGAATTGATCAGGCCTGCTTACACTTCCTATCATCCTTAAAAGCACCACAGCTCCCAATTAGCAGCTGGATTTTTCTGCTCTGTAACTGTAAAAAAGCAATAGCCTCTGTGGGTTTGGTTTCTTTACAAAATGATCACACTCCATTCACCTCCATACTTTTCCAAATGCAGTTTTGCTACATCCGTATGAATTGAAAGGTACATTTCCTCCGACTGAAATTTGACATCTCTGTTATAACAGCACTGAATCCAGGAATTTTATTTATTTGTTCCTCTTGTTTGCTTCTGCTCAGCATGATGCTAGCAGGTAGAGACTTCTACCCTCCACTACATCTTCCATCTCTGTAATCTGCTGTTATTTCCAAGAAGACAGCCTTGTGAATAAGGTGTTTCATTTCAATGAATTTTGTTCATCTATCAATATTTACATAAATAAAACAAGCCATAACAATCCAATTTAGAGCTTACATGTCTACATTCACTTCCCACCTCCTTTGATCCCTGAAAATTTGAAATGTGATTCCTTTCCTCAGTGCGGAGGCTGTCAAATGAAAACATTTCTGGGCTATATTTTTAAGCTGATGGGAAACGTAACAAGCCTATCACTTTTAACAACCTTCACACTGGAAAAAAAATATTAATATCCTTGTTCCCAGCAAAGTGATGAGCAGAACTATTTGTGTGGCTTAAATTATTGATTGCCCCTAAGCATCTCATTTCAAGCATTTTCAAAGAGGAAGAAAATAAAAATGTATTTCCTAAATAAAAGTCAGTTTAGTGAAAAGTTCTATAACACAAATTGATTATTATTTTTGCTTGAGTTTCATTAAAAATGTTTTAAAGTAGTTCTGTAAAATAAGATTATTTTCCCCCTATCTTTTATGTTTCTAAACTCTCTGTTTACTGAACTTCATAACTTGTGGTTGGAAGAAAATAAGGCAAGGTTAATTGAGAAGCAATGAGAGCTTCTGAAAGGAGGCTTTATTTATTACAAAAAAGGATCATACTTTCTTAGACTGTGGAATGAATACCTGAATGCGAGTTAGCCCATATGCAACCACATATACACACCTATAGATATAAATATATACATTAAATAAATACTGGATTTCTTATCCGTGGATATCATCCACATTTTCAGATAGCTATCCAAATATAGCTAATAATATCCATAACCAAAACAGTTATTCATATATCTGTTAACCCAGTTAGCAGTTATTCCAGTTACATTGTTATTTCAGTTATATAATTTCTTTTATTTTTGTTACTTCAATGCATGCATAATAGTGCAAAAACAAAATAACCAAAAGAACTGATTAATCAAAACCAAATAAATGAAATACCAAAATAACTGAAATGACCATGATGAAATATCCAAATTGGATATTTGAAAAAACAGAAGTAGAGAGCGGTTATTGTTTACTTTGCTGCAACCAAATTGGGTAGTGAGAATTCTGTGGATATATTCATTTTTTTCAGATATTTATTTCTTCTCTAAAATATAAATATACATATATACAGACACAGAGAAAGAGAGGAGTCCACATGGTGTTCTTTGAAGAAATATTTAGGTGCCATTTTCAGATGCCATCTTTACTCTCACCAAAATATAATCTCAGTTTTGTATATGGGGATACCTGTTACTCTCAGAGATTCTGGTGGCCATGTAGAACTGAGGCCTAGATAAATGACAACAACAAGGAACAATCTCCAGTTGCTGTGAACCATTGAAAATAGTTCTCATCCTACATTCCTCTTATCTCTTATTTTGGAAGTATGCTGCAGGAATTCCCATTAGGAGGGGATGGGACTGTTCCCCATTGACCCCTGGCTAGGGGATGGTTCATTGTCTTCTAGCCACCTGGGTGTAGTTTAGAGTAGCCCCTTGTGCTGAATTACACTGGGGACCTAAATGATCATTGGATGGACCCAGGCTCAGGAAGCGAAGTTCAAAATCTCACAAGGTTCAAAGGGAGTTTGGTTGGCAAAGGACTCAGGAATTATATTCTGTAAGATACATTATTTTTGTCTTGTAAAGATTTATCGGATATGGATTTTCAGATTCAGGACTTCTAAATATAAAATTCGCCCCAAAGACTGCTCAGCGTTTTACCCCGAGTGGCGTTTGCCTCCCCCATCTTGGGCAACACGGCAGACGGAGACTTGGTTCGACTGACACATGGAGTCAGAAGATAGTTAACGAGGCACTTTGGCACTTCTTATGCTGTCTGTGCTCTTGCAAGAGTGCATTTTAAACATTTGTATTAGGAAAGGGCTCAGCCTGAGGCGGGCTCTGCGCTGGAATGCGACTGAGTGGAAGAGCGGTCAGGACTTCTTCTCATCTTGAGTAGTTTTGTTAAGGCCTGGTAGTGAAAAGTCAGGTGAGTATGCCTCCAAAAAGAACTGACCAGACTCACGGGGGTGGGTGGGGGGAGGGCATTGATGAGGGCTCTGTAAAATTCAGGCAGGCTGCAGTGGAGTAGGGCTACAACATGGCTGTCCTTTATATCTTCTCCAGTGCCGCGCAGCTGTGCCACTACTTCCAACATGGCTTTTATATGCTCCTGCATTTCACCTTCTTTACCAAGCCTCATTTTGTATCATTTCCTCATCAGAAACAGTTTGTTATTCAGGCTAGTTCTCTCATACAAGTTTTGCAATGCAATCCACATGCTTCTTGCTGTGGTCTCACTTCTTATATGGATTAGCTGGTCATCTTCCACCAATAAGCTTATTGTAGCCTTTGCTAACCTGTTCTTTTTACACCATTCCTTGTGATTTGCTGGTGGTCTTTTCATGGCAGTCACCTTCCATAGATCATCTTCAGACAGCAGCATTTCCACTTTAAACTTCCACAATTGGTAGTTTACATTATTCAGATTTCCTACTGGAAGTCTGAGCTCTGAGCTGCTTGTCATACATGCTTCCCTCCCTTTCCCCTTCTGGGATTTAGGTGTTCTTACTCACAGTCAATAGGCCTCTCTCTCTGGGAGTTTTTTTTTTCTTTCACACTCTGCACTCCTTCTGGGCTGCTTCTAGTCTTCAAAATTGCCTTGAAGATGTCCTGGACCCATAACCTATTGTATTTATTTATTTATTTTTTATTTATTTAATAGATTTATACCCCGCCCCTCCTGCTAAAGCAGCCCGGGGCGGCTTCCAACAATTAAAACACAATAAAAACAATTTAAAACATCCAATACAATAATATTAAAATATTAAAACAGGGCTAAATATAATAAATACATAATAAATAATAGGTAAGATGGGGGAGCTAAAAA
>QEPC01014299.1:19287-40742 GCA_003113815.1 Sphenodon punctatus
CAGCCCTGTCACATCTGTTCAGGGCTTTTATTCACCCCGGGGGGTGGTTAGTCGGTTTGCCACTGCTGGGAATCCACTGTGGTAAATCGGGCACCCGTAATGTCTGAAATCACTCACTGTTGTGCAATCATCGGTAATTTCAGATGTGATGGGCCTTTTGGCCTACCACTCTGAACCCTGGACTGGGATCCGGCCATCCTTTATACATGCAGGCCTGATTGCGGAGTGTAATCAAGGAGGGGGCAGGGCTGCACGGCACGACGTGTGGCCACTCAGTCCCACCCCCCGTGCTCCACCAGCCACCTACCCTCAGGGAGACAGGCGGGCGCAGCGGCCAATCAGGCCACTGAGCCCGATTCCATACCATGGTCTGGACCACAGTCAGGAATGGGGTGAGGTAACAGACGGTACTTTTGCCTCATTCTTGATCATGGTCCAGCTAACCACAGTTCTGGAGGTGAGGCCGGCCTCACCTCCAGAACCGCTGTTAGCTTTGAACCCTGCCAGGAATTCACTGTGGTGAACATCTGTGGGGGGGGGCTCAAACAGATGTTCACGCAATCACAGCCACCACCCTGAATCCACTGTGATTCAGAGTGGTTGACTGTGATCCCGTAATGTCTGAAATTACCCCATATCGTATGCAATAGATCTGAAGGAAACACACATAGTACTGAAATCAAAATACTGAATAAACAAAGGAAACAAAATAATGAAACAAAGCGACCAAAGTAACAAAATAACCAAAGTTACCAAAATGAAAGAACAAAATTAACAAATATAACATTAAAATATTTCATGGCTAATGAAAATATAACAGGATATTCATTAGTTTGAACAATTATATGAATAATCTTTGTAAATGCACACTGATGTATTGATTTCAACCCTAAAATGTTTCTACCAATTTTAACAACCATCCAGATTTAGTTCACCAGTTTTCCAGTTCTAGAATATATTGTTTCCTTTCTCATGTAAGGCACGTGTTGGTGCTGCTGTTGCTTTTACAGTGTACCCAACATATTCTGCAGGTGTTCTCTTTCAGGCTTCCAAACAGCAGTTTCTTGTTTTTCAAAGTAAGAAAAATGAATGAAAAAGAAAAGGACAAAAACAGGGTGTCTGTTCTGCCTCTCTCTGATTATTTATAAAAGAACCTCTAGCAGGGTGAGCTGGAGTGTATCAGCTGCATGTGCTCTAAGAGGCCTCTGGTCCTGACACAAGGTTTGAGCAGCCCAGATGGGACTGTAGAGCCTAACTGTGCACGAGATAGGGTATGGGCTGGTCAAGTGACCATAAGCCTTGAGCATTAACTTTGGGCTAAGAGCCTAGCAAGGAAGAGACCACCATGGATGGAATCCTAGGAAGAGGGCTAGAGAAAGCTTTTGCTTCCAGGCAGAGAGGGGACTAGGCTTGAGAGACCATCATTGGCCCAAGGTATAGGGTTATGTTCACATTTATATTAAACGTTTTTGCAGAGACGCTTAGGTGCAAACCAAAGCTACAAAGGAACCGTGCACAGAGACTGATGGGAGAGGCTCTAAATAATTTTTCTGCTGCGCTGAGAAGTGTGTGTGTGTGTGCACGTGCGTGCACTACAATGAAGAAAACTGAGGCACAGACCTCCGTACCTTGTCACAAGGGGATATAGAACAGGGGTTGTGACACCAAGTCTGCAGTAGTGTTAGGTATTAATAGGGATGTTCAAATGCAGTTTGGGAGTTCGGAGTTCAGATCGAACTCGGTCCATTCAGATGGCCGAACCGAACCCGAACCGAACTTTATTCGAACTCGGAAACGACCAAACAGATCGGTATCATTCGGATGAGTTTGAATGAGTTCGGGAGGCAAAAACATGACGGGGGGGGGGACAACTGAGGAGCAGACGTCTTGGCACCAGGAGTAGAGAGACTTGGAGTAACAGGCAGCCTCCCCAATCACCATCCCTTTTTTCCTCAAACCACTGGATTTTTAGTCTGCGATTCGACATGGGGTCCATGGAGGCTAGGCTACACAGAGCCAATGTGGCATGTGGTAAGGCGGGCGCAGCAAGTAACAAAAGTCATTGCCCTTCCAGCACCTTCTGAGATAGCCACTGTTCCTGACAGCAAGAATTTTCAGAAGTCTCCCTCTCCCAGCAGTTTGTGTTCCTTCCTATTCCTAATCCATTACCATCCTCCTCCTATTTCACACATCGCACACATTTACCTCCCTAGTTTGATTTATTTAGATTTGATTATATAGATTTAGGTGTTATTTTAATTTTTTAACCCTCCCTGTTTTCTTTCACCCTATCCTCCATTGAATCCTTCCTTTCTCCTCCCTCCCTGGTTCCCTTCCCCTGTTTTTGGATTTATTTAGAGTAGCATTAGATTGATTTAGGTTTCATTTCAGTTTTGTACCCCTCCCTGCCTTGTTTGTTGTGAGCTGTCTGTGTCCCCACCCCCATCCCTGTGTAATATTGTAGATGATAGATAGATAGATAGATAGATAGATAGATAGATAGATAGATAGATGTAGGAGTTAGCTTAGTTATAGAGATAGCTAGAGATAGTGGGTGAAAACAGACATGACGCTAACCACCCTTTAACCACCCTTGGTGGTTATTTATGCATGTTACAGGGCTCTATTGGTGCCCTATGGAGCACTGCAACATGCATAAATAACCACCAAGGGTGGTTAAAGGGTGGTTAGTGTCATGTCTGTTTTCAACCAGTGTTAGTGTGTAGTAGTTATTCAGTTTTAATATTTTAGCGTGTGTTTGTAGGACTAAGCCTTTGTAGATATAATAGTCCATTTAGTTCCATAGATTCATAGTAGTTAGAGTTAGTGTGTAATATATATATATTATATATATTATGTGTGTTCTATATATATAATATTAGATTAAAAAATTGAATAAATACATAAAAAAATATATATATCAAATTTACAAGTGCATTCCTAGGGTTGGAAGAAATGGAGAAGGGAAGCAGGGGAGGCTGGTCTGTTGCCCGTAAGGTGGGCAATGGGGCACATGGCAGAGATGGATCATGGTAGTGGCCGTGCCAGCGGAGTGGCAGCAGGCAGCAGTCAGAGCCCATCACCACGCCCCAAACTCCACAAGTCTGATTTTGGGCAACAGGCTTCCGAGGCTCCCAGCAGTGGCACTAGCTGGGTCATGGTGGTGCCTCCTTCCAGCATTCTCCACTTCCATGCAGGGCACTGGAAGGCATGCACTCCAGGAGACTGCGGCTGCAGGAGTGGGTGCAGGTGCTTCAGGGGCAGGGTCCAATGTTGTTCACCATGGGCCACCATCGTCCCCCATTGTTGAAGTGATCTCCAGAAGTCCAGGGCTGGTGTATCCCACCTCAGCTGCTAGAGACAGGGTGCGATCCCTGGGCAATGGCAGCAGGGAGAGGAGCAGCAGCAGCAGATGCAGCAGCAACTATAGGGGGCACAGGGAGAGCGGCAGCAGCATGGTGGGCAGTCCAGCAGCCTCAGGGTCCCAGTACTCCCCTTTGCGAGACGTCACTGTGATTGGGGACAGTGAGGCAGACACTAGTCCCACGGAGGAGATGTCTGGAGCTGAGGTGATGGCTGTCCCTCTGAGAACTGTGTCGCCACCATGTTCTGCCCTTCCCAGCAGCGCTGTCAGCAGTGCATCACCTGGTGTGGCCAGAAGGTAGTCTGGTGCAAAAAATCCTCTGTCTGGGTTCATTTTAAGTTGGTGTGGGTGGATGATCCCAGGGAGTTGCATTGCACTTTGTGCCAGAAGGTGGTGAAGGTGGTGAAGCGTGGGCAGGTGCTCACCAACCTTGGCACAGCTACCATGGCGAGGCACCTCAATGGATGCCACAGTGGTGTGCTGCTAAGCAGGCAGGCAGGGGCAGTGGATGCCAGCGGGTTTCTGACTACAGCTGCCAGTTGTCCGCCTCCATCAGCAGGCAAGCGTCCTGTTCCAACAGCTGCCTCTAGCAGCAGGAGTGGTATTGTTGCTAGGGGGGAGCGTCAGGAGCAGCAGAAGCAGAAACAGCAGCAGCCAACCATGGAGGAGCTGGGGTGGGGGCAGCTACCAAGTCCCTCATCAGCTGCAGGATGTGGAGGGCGGTGTGGCTTTCAAATGAAATCCATGCACATGTTGGGGAAAATGATCGCTCTGGATGGGCAGCCCTTCTCAGTGGTCAGGGACATGGGGTTCAGGTGCCTGATTGCCTTCCTGGCCCCCCAGTTTAAGCTGCCCTCATGCACCACCCTGAGTTGGCAGGTGGTGCCAGCCCTGTACCAGACTTTAAAGGAGTGGATGAGGGAGCAGCTGGCAGGGGCTGGGGTGCCACTGTCCACTTCACCACAGAACTGTGGCCGAGCAGGAATGCCCAGCATGCCTACCTGGCAGTGATGGCACACTGGTGGCAGGACCCAGAGACAGCATTTAGCAGTGGCAGGAGAGGTCCTGAAGCAGGGTATAGGTGGTCCCTGCTTCAAGCGGAAGTAATGGATGACCCCCACACATCCTGGAACATAGAACCAGTCCTGACTGCCATGGTGAGGGAGTGTGTCATGCCAGGTACACCCTTCACCAAGGGGTGCATGGTCACTGATAACGCGGACAACATATTGAGGGCAGTCCTCAAGGGGGGCTACACTAGTATCCTTTGCGCTGCACACACCCTTCACCTGGTGGTCAGAGATGCTCTGGGCTTGGGGGAGAAGGGGATTGGAGCCGGCACCCTTAGCTCCCTGATGGAGCAGGGGAGGAAGCTGGTGGGTTTCTTTAACCAGAGCGTGAAGGGCAGTGATTTCCTCCAGGCAAAGCAGGCTGAACAAGCTTCCCCAGTGCACCAGTTGGTGCAGGATGTGTCCACCAGGTGGAATTGGACCTTCCTGATGCTCGAGTGACTTCTCGAGAAGAAAGCCGCCTTGCATCAGGTGCAACTGGTGACAGACAGTGGGGCACCTCCAGGGTACAGTGAGGTGGAATGGGAGATCCTCGCTCACATGGTCTTTTTTTTTTTACCATTCCTGGCCATGACGGAGACCATGAGCTTGTCCACGGCCACCATCAGTCAGGTGATGCCTCTGGTACAGAGTCTCCTTAGGAGGCTGGAGAAGATTCTCCATGGGTGAGATTGTGGCCCTCAGGGCAGGAAGCTGGCCGATGAGGTGGCTGACCTGGTGCGGCAGCTGAAGGCAGGGCTGAAGGGATGTTTTGATGAGCTCCAGGGTGGGCAGAATACATTCTGGCAACCATGCTGGACTCCAGGGTCAAAGGCAGCGTGGCACGGCAGACACCACTCTATGGCCACTGGAAGGGTGAGCTGGTGTAGAGGGTCTGGCGGGCAGAGTGAGCTCTGGAGAGTGTGCAGCAGCAGCAGAAGCAGCAGCAGGATGCCCCTGGGGATGGTGGGAGTGGGAGCAGGCACCCCTTTCAGCCAGTGGGTTCTATGCCTTCCCCAAGCCTTAGCGGTAGCGGCAACAGCAGCAGGCTGAGCAGCAGCAACACCCCTATTGCCAGCAACAGCAACTCCTATGCACACGCCACTCTGGGGAGCATGGGGTCATGCAGAATAGGAACAGTGGTGATAGGGATGGGTGAACACGGTTCGAAAGTTTGTAGTTTGGACCGAACTTGACCAGTTCGGTCGACCGAACTGAACTTCTGAACCAAACTCGATTTTTGAACCGAACCGAACTGAATTTCCAAACTCAGCTCTGTTCATCCATCCCTAAAAGATAATATTCCATTTAGTTCAATGGGGTTTGAATTTCTGAACTTTGTTTGGAAGTTCGGAGTTCGGACCAAACTCAGTTAGTTCGGTCGACCAAACTGAACTTCTGAACCAAACCGAATTTCCGAACTGAACTAAACTGAACTGAATTTCCGAACTGATTTCTCTTCGCCCATCCCTAAGGGGTGGATCCAGAAGTGATGTGAGCTGTCATTCCACTGCATCAAGAAACAGCCAGCCACTCCAGACCCAGGACCCACCATCAGGATTCTGGGGCCTACATTCCAGGTACAGGGGGCTGTCCATCCACATCATCTAGAAGCTGCCACTCTAGTTCCAGAACCCACCATCAGGGTTTTGGGGCCGTCATTCCACTCACAGGGAGCTGTCATTCCACTGCATCAGTCAGCCACTGCAGCCCCAGGTCCCACCCTCAGGAATCTGGGGCCTATGTTCCAGGCAGGGAAGAGGCCCGTCCAGGGCTTGGTGGCTGCACAGCAACCATACAGGGCTGGGAATTGCAGGTTGGCATCCTACTCGCCAGATCTTAACCAAAACTTCTGCAAATTGGTCACGTAGCCTTGCCCGGTGGTGATTCACGTGGCCATCCATCCATCCATCCATCCATCCAGCCAGCCAGCCACTGCCTGCTGTGATGGTGACTAGAAATGGAGAACCCAGCCAGCATGGAGCGAGCAGAACTGGAGGCCTGCCAGCCTATAATGCCCGGGCAACCTGGGGTGCCAAGTGCCAAGCCTTCCCAGTCTCTGCTGCTGCTACTTATGGGGCTCTGATGGCCTGTCATGTCACCACGGGCACCCCTTGGGGTCCCTGGAGTGCCCCAAGCCTCGCAGCAGTTCCAAACTCTGCCGAATGATTGGTGGGACCGAACTCCACTGAACTGAACAACTGAACCCAAACTCGGTTTTCGAACTGAACGGCTGAACATCCAAATCCCGCTCTGTTTGCACATCCCTAGGCAGTAATTTTGATCACTTGAAAACAAATGAGGCAGATACCACAGCATTAATACAGACAGTGCAGCAAAAGGTAAAATTAGCCTTTCACACACAGAGGTTAATGAAGGGTATTATAAATTGAAAATGTTCCTCCTTTTTCATAAGCAAATATGATGCACGTTCATTTTAACAAGCTCACAAAAAAACCCATACAAAATCTCTGTGAATCATGTTAAAAAAGATCCCCCCCTGGGGGAGCCTTTGTGTCCTAGAGAAGAACCGACGATACCTTTGAAAGTACATCTGCTTCTTAGCTTCATCCAAGGAAACAACCACAAATCAATTAGATTAGATGACTCAGGATAGAGAAGTTAAGGTTTTTCATGTCAGCATTTCTATTAGGTTGATAGGGAGCTGGCTGTGAGAAATCTAAACAGTGACACAGAAGGTCTTTCAGCAAATACGTTGTCTTATTATTTTCTCCAGATTTTAAATCATTGGCCATTTTCAAGTTCTGGCAGCTTCCCTTTGATGCTAGGCTTCTGAAGGGGTCAGAAACATCTTTATTTCAATGTTACCAAATGAAATACGCTGCACGAGTCCGGTTTGGGTTGGAATACGGAAGAAGTGGGCATACTATGGCCCTAGAGGCACATACAACTCTTTGGCTTCATGTGGTAAACGGATGCGGTGCTTGGGATTAGGAATCTTTGCCCATTTCTGGAATCGGCAATTGGATTTCATCCTTAATTTTACCATTTGAAAAGTGCCAATAGCATACAAAATGTGTTAGAAGTGGTTTAAATACACATGAATGCAACTAGTGAAAAGTAAGTGATACCTTAACATATTCTAATAGGGATCTACTAAGTAAAAAGCATATATAACTTTTAAGAAACTGTTTTGTATATTTTAATGTTATCATGGCAGATGCCTAAATAACGGTTTTAAAAAATATGATTTAAAGACAATGGTGGCAATTCAGAGTATTAATATATTCTCTCTCTTTCTGTTCCTCTCATTACATTTCCAGTAGAATATCCTATATCCGGATTCCCATATATGGTATTTCTTCATTCCATACTTGATTTATGTCCCATTATATTGTCTAGACATGCTTTAAAAAACTCTTATATTTCCTAACCTTTCTAATCTGGAACAAAAAACATGCCCTAGATGTGTCTGCATTTTGGATGCACTTTTGCACTGTATAGTACTGGGTTAAAACAGACTCAACATGGGTCTATGGCCCACTATGGCCCGCCTGGGCTGGGGACTCACTGTCATGTGTGTTTCTGGGTCACCAGATGTGGGCCCACTGCTGCCCTGGCACAGGTAAGTGGCTGGCCTGGATGTGGTCCCCTGCAAAATGCCGGGTCCACAGTCTGGGCCAAGGGCCCCCCAGGCAGACCAACATGGGCCATAACAGGCCTGTGCATTTCTTCCCATGACCATCCCCTACCATGGATTGGGGACCACCATGGCCAGCAATCATGGCAGCCTGTGATTGACTGCCATGACTGCATGTCATGGTGGGTGATGGGGCTCTGGGGGGTGTTGTCTGTCTATTCGTTTGTCCTCTTGCCTCACTGGGGGTGGACGGGGGAGGACTCGGCAGCCAGTTCAGTTGGGTGCATGTCTGTTTAGTGCCCCGACCTGACCTGGCTGGGGGCGGACCCCCTCCCCAGGCTCTGCAGATGCCATGCCAGCTGTGTGCCTGTTTTTACCCAGACTGGCACTACAGGTCGAACTTAGATGGTAACTTGCACCATTGTCCCAGGACATCAAATATCTTCTTGGAAAAACAATTCCTGGAAAAGTGTTGGATGGCAGGTAGTGCATCCATACGTACTAGTTTCAGCATCTTAGGAAGAATTGAGAAGCTCTGAATTTAATATTTGACTGCATAGTCAGTGGCGCAGATGAAAAAAAGGGATATGTCATGCCTCCACCTAGTGGTGCAGCAAGTCTGTGGTGGGCCTTGGGTCATGTCCCAATGATGGGCCCCTCTAAGGATTAGGGGACATGATTTCCTTTATTGATGGCCCTCCCAAGGAGACCTTGGACTCCCCCCGCAAAAATGGTAGCACTGCCCTGGCTCCCGGTTACACTCCGTCCCCCTAGAGTGGAAGCAACCCCACTCAAAAGAAAGTTTTATGATTGGACACGGGTCAGGGACAGCACTCTACCCCTGCCCCCTCTGAAAACTTCCTTCTTGGTGGCCCTTTGCAAGCAACCTGAGTGACACTAGCAAATGTTATGAGTGGGTGGGTCAGAGTGTTGGTCTTGCTCTCCTCTGTCCACTCTGAAAATATCCTAGTGATGCGCAGGATGCTTGCAAAGGGTCCCACTAGAATCCATGGCCCAGGCTCAACTGAGTCCCCTTGCTCCATGGTAGCCCGTCTCCACACATTAGCCTTAATTAGACATGTGCCGAGCAGTACGGCAAAAGACCCAGGGTTTCACTGTTTTCCATATTGGAAAATGCCCTGTGGAAACTGGCAAAGAAGGAAAGCTAGTGGTGTGAGGGCAAACAAAGGAAGAGAATGGCTTGAAACATACATTATGGATGCATCTACTCCGTATTGTCTTTCAGGGCTGATCCTGCAAGATGTTGTCTACCTCCTGGCCACCTCCTCAAGTCTCACAGAGGTGAGAGAACACCGGTAAGAAACACCTTGTAGGATGAAGCACTTAGGTTGTGACACTTTAAAGATATGAACAGAATTCTAGACAGTATGTTATATCACTGTGTTGAATTGTTCTTCATCATTTTTGGTGTGAGTTTTTACTAGAGCTGAAACAGGTACCCAATTTATTACACACACATACACACACACACAGACACAGACACACACACACACACGGGAAATATCTGCAATTTTGGGTGTCATGCCAGGTAACTGATGGGTTACCCAGGAAATAACCAGGTACCCGATTATGAACAAAAATAGGAATTATTAATACCAATTTACTGATTTACCAATTGGTAAATTAATACAGGAAAATAGGCAAAAATAGGATGGTAACTTGAAAAATCAGGACAGAAACTAAAAAAATTGTGTACCAAATGTCAGTATATTGGATAACCCATCAGACACTAATTGAATACCAATTAGTACCCGAAGGTGTCAGGTCAAGTTGTGTACCAAAAATTCAATGGTTTTACCCGTTTCTGCAGGTACTTGTTTCAGCTCTAGTTTCCATGCAATCCATTCCTTGCGTATATTTATTATTATATATGATTTATTTTATATAACACACACACACACACGCCGTGGCACTCAGAGCACTTTACATAGAACTTTTAATTTTCACAACAACCTTGTGAGGTAGGTTAGGCTGAGAAAATATTGTGACTGGTCCAAGGTCACCCGGTGAGTTTCTAACTAAGGCAGCACTTGAACCAGGGTTGCCTGGTCCAGGTACAGTGCACTTAGTCACTACACCAAACTGACTATATGCATAAGAAACAAATTGGATCACGGTGCTCAATGACTCCTTTGTTACCTAAGCCCCAGTAGAGAGATGAATGAAGGATAACATTTAATATTAAATATGAATTATTGTACCTCGTTATTTTTTTAGTTGACACGTAACAACCGACCCAGACCCATTGTTTTTTCAGTTAGAGGAAATTTTACCATAGACTTTGATGTGAGTGATGAGACCAAATATTACTTCAAGATCCGTTGCAAACATTAGACAAACAGAGAAATGAGTAGGTGTAAATTCTTGCTTGGCAACTGATGATGAGAAGGCTGTCTGGCAAATAACTTGAGAGCAAATTTACACATATGACTCAGTCTGAAGAACTACTGAACATAAATCTTCTCTGCCTACTCTGGGAGAAAGGTAAATAATGTTGGGGAAATGGAAGGCTATAAAAATTAATCTTCCCGACGCAGTAGAAAAGAAAAAGCTGTATTTTTGACCTTAATAAATTTATTTTGGCCCACAAACAAATGCAAATTGAATGAAAAGAATAGTTGGAGTCATGAGTTTCTTTCTTTCTTTTTTTAATCATTTTTTTTCTCACAAGTGGTACAGGAAAGAACCTTAATGTGGCAATTAGGAGAGTAAGAAAGCAAAATGGATAGATTCAAATTAGCATTAATTGATTTTTAAAACAATGCCTTTCCTAATAATCCATTAAATTGGTTTTTAAATTTTAAATCACATGGTAGAGGTATCTGGCAGGGGAATAAGAGGACATGAGGGTTGTAATTGAAATGGAATTCCAAAGTCCAATGGCCCTGGTGCATGTGAACATAAAATCAAACCACTTTTAAAGCAAATATATATATATATATTTTGCAAAGTATGGCTGATGTACATTTCAGAAAAGGTGCTCCCTAAATAAAATAAGCCAGTAATTTGAATTATAAAAAAAAATAAGTGATTTTTGACAAAATTATTTTTAGAAATGATTTATAGTGCTGCATGTTACATTGGCTGCAGCACATAATAAAAGTACAGTTGGTCCCTTTTACGGTTAACCCTATATAGCAACATCGATATTAATAGATTACCTAGGCTGGTTATAATTGTTTTGTTCAAGGAAGCCACATTATAATCACATTAAGACACGTCAGGGTGTCTACCGTAACAACGGCATGTCCTGCTGTGTCTTATTACTTAAATGTGAATGCAATTTGGTTTCCCTGCTGATTACCCATTTGTCTTTTGTAGGCATACATAGATAGTAACTTTTATCGAACTGTGCTTGTTTTCCTAGGAAGAACGTCTATCAATCTGACACGAGCAGTGACCACCACACTCATTTTTCTAATTATACTGCAGATCTGATAAGATTTATTTATTCATACTGTACCTTGCAATTAATTCATTTAGAGAAAGAACCATCTAATGAGAAGGTAACCAAATGGTAAACTGTCACCACTGATTTCCATCAAGGAAGATTAGCTATTATTGAATATTCACTCCTCCATGCTGGAAATATAATGCAAATTCACAGAAGGGCAGATTTTCATGGAACGCTAGTGCTTAAGTCCCTGGGGAGGGCATTGCTTACAGCACCTGAGGCCTGTCATCCTGCCCCCCCCACCCCCATCCTGGCAGGACTACAAAAACTAGGACTGCCTGCAGGCGGCTGCCGAAGGCTGGGGACAGGCGGGTGTTTTATGTTTTGCATTACTGATACTTAGAGGGCTGTGATGGGGGAGATCTTTTGGGGGGGAGGATAGATATGGGGTGATGATGCCAGCTCTCTGCTGAGAGGGGAGATATGGGCAGGGATTGGGGGATGAGGGTTATGCCATGGCCCCCTGGTGAGAGGGGGTATGGGCATGGGATGTTGGGTGTCACAGCCCCCCACTGGGGCGGAGGTATGATCACAGTTGTGGGGAGGTTATGCAATGCCCCACCAATGAGAGGGGGGTATGTGCATGGGAGGTTGGGATTGGGGAATAGTGACATGACCCCCCAGTGAGGGGGTACAAGCAGCGATGTGGGTTATGCCATGGCTCCCCGGTGATGGGGGTATAGGCATAGGAGGCTGGGAGTGGGGAATAGCGCCACAGCTCACCAGTGAGAAGGAGGGTATGATCAAGATTGAGGGGGGGATGTGGGTTATCCAATCCCCTCCCCGTGAGAAGGGGGGGTATGTGAATGGGAGATTGGGAGTGAGGAATAGTGTCATACCCCCAATAGGGAGGGTACAAGCAAGGTTGGGGTGTGTGTGGGTTATGCCATTGCCTCCCGGGGAGGGAGGGGGTATGAGCAGGGTTTGGGATAGGGTTGTGTTGGATGAGGAAGAAAGGTTAGGGAGAGGGTTAGTGTGTGGGGTCTAAGTTTTTTTATTATTACTTTTGTATGTTTTAATATATGTTTCCATACGTTTTGTTTATAAAACATATAATTATATAGCATATATATTATATATCTAATTTTGTAAGTCATCCTGAACTTCTGAGTGAAGGGCAGGATAAAAATTGAAATAAATAAATAAATAAATAAATAATCCCTTTGGTTTTGGAGAATTAAGCACACTTTATGCCTTTATTTATTTATATATAAACAAATAAATAAATATAAATAAATATATAAATAAATAATTCAACCTTTTTGACAACTTCAAATATGCTAATGTAAGAGAATTTGGAGGCCAGATTAAAAACAATTCATTTGAAAAATGCCTTTGTCTTTGTTTTCATTTACTAATTATGTGTTTACTCTATTTGCTTTGTGACAGTTATTATTTGATATTTTGTTATTTGGGGTACTTCGTGTCTTTGATGTGCTTTTGAATAAATATAGGGGCTTTTCTAATATAGAAATGTAGTATAATAACACAGTTCAGATTTTTTTAAACTGGTCACAAGAAGTCAGAATGAAAATCATTTGTATTTGTAAAAGCGTTTTGTGGGCAGGGATAAACAGGGTTTGGTTGGAGGGTTTGGATGGCATTGAGGGTCTGGGGAGAGTTTGGTAGGTAATGGGCAGGAATGTATTAGGAATTTTATTATTATTTTATTGTTGTTATTGTATTTTAATGGATTTTAATCAACCCAGTGCCACTGTGGGAATGACAGCATATAAATTTAAGTAAATAAACAAGTGAGCACGCCCAGGACATCATCCATACATGCAAAGAGTGGGCATTCTTTATAGCTTCCTACCGATTTCCCTTCCTTCCCTACCAATTTCCCCCTCCCCTCTGGCCCCCTCCCTATCTGCTGTACAGATGCAACCAATACTGGTC
Organism: Sphenodon punctatus; assembly: GCA_003113815.1. NCBI lineage: Eukaryota > Metazoa > Chordata > Lepidosauria > Sphenodontia > Sphenodontidae > Sphenodon > Sphenodon punctatus. The sequence continues at coordinate 32,676 of QEPC01014299.1, forward strand.
CCTGCCACCATACCCCTTTGACCAGGGACTTTAGTGCTTAGTCCCTACCTGGCAATGAGCATGATGTCAACCATGACATACAGGGCCACAGACAGACACAACCTCCCCATAAGGTGTTCCCTTTACCTATTGGTAAAGAATAACTAATAGATACATAATAAATAAATGTCAGCCTTCAGTGTCAACCCAGGCTTGAGAATTCCTTTCTAGTTTCCTTTGGGATTAATTTGGGATGTTTTCAAATCCAATACCCTGCTGGAGTCCATGTTCGATCTATGCAGCAACCACTCAGCCTCGACTCACAGTTTAGAGCTAATAAATAGGCAGCCCCCTGCACATGTTTCATGTGCTGGAAGCAGCCGCAACCAGGGGAACAACTCTTTGTTTTCCCTCTCCTCGGTCCTGGCTGTGCTGGAAAGGGGGGTCACTGTCAAGGCTTCTTCCCTGGCCATGACCCCCCCTTTCCATCAAAAGCAATGCTTGTGTGTTCTCACCAACTCAGAGGCAGCTGCAAGAGGAGAGACCAATCGCACTCTCTCAGAAGAGAGGTGCTTGGAAGAGGATAGAGTGGTGGGGGTTGGGGAGTGGGATGCAGAAAGAACCTTCTCTAGAGGATCTGCACCTACACTCCTTTCTTCATTTGGAAACAGAACAGAGGGAAGTGCAGGAGCCCCATGAACCTCGCCACTCCTTCATTCCTCTCTCAGTTCCTTTCCCAAACAGAGAGAGGAGTGTGGGTGCAGGTCCTCCGGAGAAGGTCCTTCCTGCACCCCCTGCCTCACTATCTTCTCTCACAGCTGCCAGCAGCTGCACTACGTGCAACTCTATGGTGTTGGTGGACCTGGATGTTGGCGCGGCTGCAGCTGTACCTAATAGCAAGACACAGCAATGTGGGAACAGATTAGCATACACTGACCTGCACAGTGGGCCCGCAATGTCTTTGGCAATGCTTTGATTGGGGAGTAAGTAGGGGCGGTGCGTGGAGTGCAGGCTAATATCTGGTAGACACCTAATATTTATTTTATTTATTCAAATTTATATGCCGCCCTTTTCAGAGACTCGGAGATGCTCACAAACCATAAAAACATTAAAACTAGTACAAAAAACCGCTAAAACCTGCAAACCTTGGCAGAACTAATGGTGTCCTCGATGGGCAAAGTTAATTTATTTAAGATGATGGTTCTCCCAAAGATTTTATATAGGTTGATGGCTCTTCCAATACATCTGCCAGAGGTTTTCTTTAGAGATACAGATGCCCTAGTCAAATATGTAATTTGGAATGGCAGGAAGCCAAGGATTAAGAAATTAGCTATATTGAGGCCTTGTGACGGGGGGGGGTGTATAAACTTCCCAGATATAAGACTATATTACAGGGCTGCTTCATTGACTGCAATCCATGAATGGTTTCAGGAACATGATGCACCTGAGTTTGTGGACCTGGAGAGAGAAATCCTTCGGGTTCATTCGCTAAAGGATTTAATAGTAGATAAAGACTCGATTAGTAAACAACAGAGGTTAGAGCACCCATTTGCGGGAACCCTGTTAAAATTCTGGACAGCAACACAGAAAAAAATGGGATGACGAATTAGGTACTCACCATATACACCCATTGACTCGTTATATATGAAGGAAGGGAATTTGGCAAACACATTGAGAGCTAAGCTGAGAGCGAGTGGGTTACTTAGAATACATCAACTTTATGTGATAGGAAAATTCGTATCACCACGAAGGCTAGAACAAATTACTAAAGATAAAGTAGACAGTTTCCAATATTAGACAGGGACCGCGTCTGATTGTATGTTCTGTACAGCGCCAGGTTTTGCAACTGGCGCTTTATAAATGTTTAATAATAATAATAATAATAATAATAATAAAGAGCGCCAGTGTTTCCATTGGTGAGGGAGACTTCAGCAGAGATCCCTTCAAATTAGAAGAATTACTATTTTAAAAAAGCAAGTCAACTGGGAGATTAGGAAGAATTTATAAGGAACTGAAAAGACTGAGCTATGACAAAAAAGTCTCCTACATGGAGAAATGGAGAAAGGATCTAGCAATACCTCTGGGTGAGGGGGATGAGAAAAAGATTTGGAAACATATGCATGACTGCGCCTACTCCATGGAAGTCAAAGAAATACAAATTAAGCTCACCATTAGGTTTTACTTAAATCCTACACGTGTTCGGTATTTGACTACAGGGGGGCAAGGCCTCTGTTGGAAAGGATGTGGTGAGCAGGCAAATTACTTTCACTGTTGGTGGAAATGCAGTAAAGTTAATTTATTTGGGGGGAAGGTTTGAAAATGGGTGAATAAGATGACAGAGGTAAGGATACCCTTTAGGCCAGAAATATGTCTGTTGGAATTATTCCCTGAGGCCAAAAAGGTAAAGGAGTATGAAAAATCTTGCAAGGTGCTATTCCTAGCAGCTCAAAACATAATAACCAGGCACTGGAAGGCAGAGGAAGAACTCCCAATGGGAGAATGGATACAAAGACTTTGGTATTTATTTAATTTGGAGAAACTACACGCGAAATTACAGAGCAAATATAAGCCCTTTAAAGAGACCTGGACACCAATTATGAGCGCACTAGAAGATAAACATCAGGAAAGCAAGGACATTCAGAAGCTCTTTGAATATTGAGAGGTTAGTCAATGAGCATTGCCTAGCCGGTCCAAAGGTCAACAACTTCACACAAGATCTGAGATGCAAAACTGCTATGTAAGATGCATGGATGATAACTGACTTTATTTGTAATGTTGGTTTTGGGTTGAAGAATGTAATGTCTTTACAAATGAATATAGAAAATGTAAACATGAGCTTGCAAAAAATAGTGAGGATATTGCAATGGAAATAGTTGTATGTCTGATTAAGAAAACAATAAAATTCATTTAAAAAACCCCCAAAACCTGCCAACCCTCACCCAACACACACACACACGTGCGCGCACACACACACACACACACACACACACCGTCTCAGCCCAGATCTCTTTGCCTTCTGCCTGCAGTGTAAAACCTGGCTCTTCCATCAGGCATTTGCGGGGGGGGAGGGAGAGAAGATGGATAATTGGGTTTGGGGTGGGAGATTATTTTATGCACAGACAGTTGTGATTATATATATATATACACTTTCACTGTTGGTGGAGGGGTGTGAGGGGGGTTGGGTGTGGGAAATGGGGAATTGGTATTGGGTGGACTTTTTAATTTATTTTTATTTATTATTTTCATTTTTACTCCTCTGCTCTTCAAAGTTCATAAATATATATGTGTGTGTGTGTGTGTGTGTGTGTGTGTGTGTGTGTTCTTTTAATGTTTTATGAACTTTGTTTCATATGTAATGCTTTATTGTTTTATATATTTTGAACTGCCCTGAGTTGTTCTTGGACAAGAGCAGAGGAGTAAAAATGAAAATAATTTTCATTATATATGTGTGTGTGTGTGTGTGTTCTTTTAATGTTTTATGAACTTTGTTTCATATGTAATGCTTTATAGTTTTATATATTTTGAACTGCCCTGAGTTGTTCTTGGACAAGAGCAGAGGAGTAAAAATGAAAATAATAAATACAAATAAATAAATTAAAAAGTCCACCCAATACCAACTCCCCATTTCCCACACCCAACCCCCCTCACACCCCTACTCCAACACCACCCTTATCCCCGCCTGCCAATTGCCTTTTCAAACAAAAAAGTCTTACACTGCCTCCAGAAGATGCTCAAACTCAGGCTCAAACGAAACTCTCGGGGACAGGGGTCCACAGCACGAGGGCAGCAACCAAGAACTCCTCCCTGTGCGCCCTTGTCATATGAACAAGATTAATAGATAGTACCCATAGGGAGGTGCTCCCGTATGATTGCGGGGGCTGCAGTGGGGCATGGAAGAACAGGAGTCCTTTCAGATATGTGGAGCCCAGACTGTTTAGGACTTTAAACGTAAAAAACAGCACGTTAAATATTGCCCAGAAAGCTTTAGGGAGCCAGAGCAGATTTTGTAGCAGTGTGTGCTGTGCTCCTGGCGGCTTTCCTCCAAAAAGAGGTGAGTTGCCACATTCCGAACCAGCTGTAGCTTCCGAACAGTAGTCAAGGACAACCCCACGTACAGCACATTGCAGTAATCTAGCCTCAAGGTGAGGAAAGCATGGATGATTGTGGCCAGAAACTCCTCACCAGGTGGAATGGTGAAAAGTGCTCCTGGCCACTGCCCCAACCTGACAATTCAGGCTCAGCAAAGGGTCCAGAAGCACTCGAAGGCTGTGGACCTGCCTGACCAGAAGAGGCAGGACCCCATCATTAACAGGAGCCCCAATCACTTCCCGTTCACAAGTTTGACCAACCGTCCGCACCTCAGTCTTGCTTGGATTCAGTTTCAGTTCGTTCAAGCCTCATCCAATTTTTGACAGCAGCCAGGCATCAGGTGAACACGGAGGCTGTTTTAAAACAAGACACAACCAATAATGTTCACCCATCAACCGCCCACCAAAATGCCCATGTGAGGGTGGTGTGGGTGAGTGTCCACTCCCTGACCCATGCAGCATCCACTCTTGACCACTCAACAGATCACTGGTGAAAAAACTGAGTGCCATGTGGGAGCAGACAAAAAATTGCATGGGAGAAGACGCCCATGTGGATGCCTGTATGAATGTTGGCAGCCAGCCATGTCAGTTGAGTGGTCTGGCATTCAGAGGCACCATGAGTGGGGAAACAGCCTTTGCAAGGCACAGGAACTGGCTGGGAGAGCTGGGGAGCCCGAGTTCCCCAACGCTCGCCCTGGACATGTCAATTTCGAAGGCCAATCCTACCCACTTCACCCCTCCCCCATGGTCCTTGGCAGAGGGAGTGCATGGGAACTTCGACAGTATTCATCCCGGGAGCTGTCCATTAGAATCCCTTCACACACATTCCACCTGAGTGAGTACTCCACTCAGCAGCCACAGACATGCCTCCCACAGCTGTGCTTGTTTAAAAATGGCCCCAAACGGCAGGACAAACACCTATCTTCCCATTTATTTAAATTCAAAAAATTAAATTCATCACTTAAAATTCCTTCCAACTGTTATATTGAGGTACCACTTCATTTCTAGAAGTCATGTTTATTATACATGTGCAGCTTGTTTGTGGGGCTTGGGATTGGCTCCATTGTCCGGTAAGTATCTTACAATCATGGACTGGAGTTTAATTTTCTCCTCAGTGACATAAAAGACACTTCTGTTCTAATCTGACATTCATTTCGGAAAAAAAATCACTCCTGTGCAGAGGGCAAGTCCAAGCCTCTGAACCACTTACTTTCCATTTAAGCTCTCAAAATGAGTCTCAAGTGGATTAAAGTGGTGCATACTGCACAGGTCTTCCATGGGACTTCTGAACAGAAGTGTATTTTATGCTTACACCTTTAATGAACTGAACACTTGAACATTATTTATTAATTTAGCTGCATCAACATCAATCCAAATGGTACTTGGAGCGGATACCAAATAAGGGCACCGAAGGAGTACCAATGAAATATGAGGCACAATTCAATTTTGAGTGTAATTCTCACCTGGACCTCTGTATAGTCCAATTTTGTGAGGAGAACTCTGATGTGGAAAAGTGCAAAGCAGAGACACTTTTTTTCTATGAGTGCTTATTCAGATTGAACAACCAATTTCTGTTCTGTTGTGTTTGCTATATCCTTTCTTATTTGTTTTTCTCCCCAAAGCACTTGAGCACATGAACTTTTATTAGAAAAAAGTAATTTTATGCCAGATGAGTTGCCCAACTGGTTAATTGTGAATTTATGTGTTTAGAGTTCCAACGACTGGAAACTCCACATTGAACAGATTAGTTGTCTATCTATAAATCTGTGAGAGCGACTATGTGGATGCATTTGGCATATGATTCCTATTCCATTATCAACCAGGATACTCCAGATAAGCAAGCTTAGACATATTGTAAAAATGTGGCTTATATGAAATAATATTAGTTCTTGTCAAATTTGGAGCAAATGGCAAACACCACCAACATTCACACACTAAGGACATTTTTAGACGAGACGCGCCTGTACGTGCAAGGCCTCTTTCTCCACCTTGGGCCTGGCCACAGAACCAAACCAGGATCCATCCTGGATTAGCTAGAGAGCAATAGCATGATTCTGCCACATCCTGTCAGGGCCCAGCAGGGAATCAAAACTTAAGAAGTACTGAAAGTTGTGATACAGTAAATGACCTTGTGATAAGGCCCCAAACAGAGCTTGTTTTGGTACACTGGTAAGAACTGTCTTGAAAAAGGAGGTGTTTTAATAATATGTAAGAATGATGTACCATTTAGATTCTAACCAATCATCTCTAATTGATATGCTGATATGGTGTAACCATTTGTTTCTGACCAATCATCTCTGATCTTTATGGTTCTGGATACCACCGGGTGGGAGGCCCACCGGTGATGCATGGTGGATGGGCGGGGCATGCACATGGCCGCACACGCATCCCCAGTCCCCCTCCACTCATCCCCATGCATGAAGCAACCGCCATTTTCCCCGGTTGCTCCATTCATGGGGATGAGTGAGGGGTGAGCGGGAATGCTTGTTAGGCGGGAGTGTGCACGCACCCCCACTCACGGTGCACGCACACCATCTCCTTCACACAGGCCTCTCCCACTCATGAACGTGCAGATTTTTGTGTGTTCATGAGTGGGAGAGGTCTGGGTAAAGGGTCAGCAGCTTGGACCCCAGTGACTCTTTCCTTCGTAAGCTGTTTGGAGTTCCCTCAGCTGATACCGGTCTATGGCTGGTGTCAGTCTAGGAAATAAATTGATTGTGTCTGTAAGTCCATTGTCTTTCAACCAGGGTACAAGGTTACTGACTTGGCCTTAGAGATTCAATAGCACCCACGCAGGTCCATCCATTCACCATACTCCCATCTGAAGGCGGCGTGGGGAGTACGCGCTTCCGTGACCCATGCATTGCTCACTTATGCCCATGCATGGAGCATTGGGGAAGAATTTGGGCACTCCATGTGGGGACAGACCAAACCAAGTGTGGGTAAGAGAGTACAGGCATCACACCCCCATACCTGGTCCATTTGAATTCCCTTCCTTCTCCGGACCTGTGTTGTTGCTCCACCCAGCAAACATAGACACACACACACCCCAGCCATGCCTGTTCAAAAACAGTCAACATTTTTGAATGCAGGTATACCATTCAAATTCATTTTTATGACTTGGGAGTGAATACTAGCTGTTCCGCTGTACCTTTCCTGAGGGAGATGGGGTGGGTGGGATGGGTTAGGGTGGGTTAGGTAGGGATGACCGAATGAAGTTCAGAGTTCAGCCAGAACTTGACCTGTTCGGATGACCGAACCTGAACGCGAATCTGAACACCAACTGACTGAACTGAACTAGATCCGAACGTTGAAATGACCGAACAGTTCAGTCAGTTCAGAACGTGTTCGGGGGGCAAAAATGTGTCACTGGAAGGCCAAACGTGACAGGGAGGGAAAGTCAGCTGAGGAGCAGACTTCCAGGCACCAGGGGTGGAGAGGCTTGGAGTAGCAGCCAGCCTGCCCAATCACCATCCCCTTTCGCCTCAGACCACTGGCTTCAGAGTCTGCAATTGGCCATGGGCTAGGCTGCACGGAGCCAATGGGGCTTGTGGTGAGGCGGGTGCAGCAAGAAACAAAACTGATTGCCTCCTCCCTTCCCAACATCTTCTGAGCTAGTCACTGTTCCTGAACAGCAGGCATTTCAGAAGTTTCCCTCTCTCCCAGCAGTTTTTGTTCCTTCCTATTCCTAATTCATTGCCATCCTCCTATTTCACCCATTCAACCCATTTACCTCCATATTATCATTTATTTAGATGATACTAGATAGATTTAGTTGTTATTTTTTTGTTTTTACCCCTCGCTGTGTTCCCTGTGTTCTATCTTCCTCCCTCCCCCCCCTTCCATTTAATCCTTTCCCTCTCCTCTTATTCCATCCCTGATTCCCTTCCCCTGTTTTAAGTTTTGGATTTATTTAGAGTAGGATTATTATTAGATTGATTTTCATTTTAGTTTTGTACCCCTCCCTGTGTTCTTTGTGTTTCCCCCTGTGTAATATTGT
>QEPC01014299.1:53608-150632 GCA_003113815.1 Sphenodon punctatus
AACGGCCGAACACGAACGGCCGAACCGAACGGGCGAACGCGAACGCGAGGCACGACCGAACGGCCGAACACGAACACACGAACCGAACGCGGCCGAACCGAATGGCCGAACGCGAACACACGAACCGATCGCGGCCGAACCGAACGGCCGAACACGAACCGCGATCTGTTCGCCCATGCCTAGCCCCTTCTACTCGTCAAACAGCAACTGCTCCCAGAATGAATCAGAAAACCACCACGTACCTTTAAATCAAATGATCAAAAGATGAAAGAATCTATTAGCAACATTTTTGAAAGCCGATTTCCCTCAGGTTTCCCCCAGAAATGCAGTTGTAAGAGATAAACTAATATTCTGCACAAAATTAAACCTTATCAGCAGGACATCATTTATTCATTTATTAATGGGCTTAGGTTGATCTGATTCTCCTTTTTACTCTCTAACTATAAAGTATGTATGAATTGTCCTACCCACCCTACCACCGCACCCTGTTCGCAGTGCTACTTAAGAATTGGTTGTCAACGAGTTGAACTCTTGAGTGTGGATGTTTTTCTACTGATAATGTGCCTACCAGTCTTAGCAGAGTAGGACTTGTCCCCATATCCCATGCCCACCCCCTTCCCTCCAGGGAAGAAGGGGTGATGCAGGGGCATGGCATGAGGCCAGGGCAGAGGTTCAAAGACTCTGGTGGTGCGAGGTGGCCTCACAACCTGCCCTCATTGGTGGGGATTGGGGAGGGAAGTCCCATGCCAGACAGGGACCCTTGTGCCCACCTCTCTCTCTGAGTACAAGGTCCATTACCCCATCCCTGTTGGGCCCTCCCCGACCCTGGGGATTTTTACACAGATGTTAAAGTTCTGGATTTTTCAGTCTTCTGAGTTTACAAGTCCACAAGTAAGTTCCAGATTCATTTTTCACACACACACTGCCCTGAGGCAGTTCCTGGATGCATACTTCACACAAACACTGCCCTGAGGCAACCTAAAGTAGCCGCAGCTGTAGACACGAGGGGCTGCCATGGAAACCAAGTGACCACAGCTTCATGGAGCAATGCAGTTTACCAGGAGAACTTTTTACACACATGTTCTGGGTGACGTTCTACGCAGAAGTTCAAAGATCCGGATGTTTAAGATCTGGGTGAGTGATTTAGACACACAGAAAGTTCAGGATGTAACAGCAAACACCCAGGAGTAATGTTTGTCTAAAAACACCCCCTGTCTCTCCCCCCGTATTCTGTTGCCATTGTCTATTACATCACCCATTGTACATTTCCTATCTTCTGCTCCACTCACACCTTATTTCTAGTGCTTGCTTACTCACTACCTTCCTGTATCATTTAATATACCCCACCCTCCCTTCACGCTCTTCCCCTATGTATTTCTTATCCCTCCTGCCTCCACCCCACCCCCACCTCCCCCGTTCTCACCTTCTGTTACTATGGTTTACTTATCACCTTTCTCTCTCCCCCCCACCTCCTGCTCTGTTTCATGATATATAGCCACTGTACTTCGCTGAAATCTTCAGCTCTGACTTCTACTTGCCTGAGGAAGGACTCTGTAAGATCTGAAAGCATGCGCATTTCCACCAACAATTGTTGGTCCAATAACAGATATTATTTGAACTACTTTATCACCACCAGAGTAAGAGGGAAAGGAGTGTGGGACTCTGCTTTGCTGCAGGGGAAGACATCGGGGTCTCTGCCTGCATCCCAGCTTCCACAAAGCAGGCTCAGATTTATTCCATGTAAGATAACTTTGCTTATTGCAGTGCTAGCTGAGTCAACTTCATCTCCCTTGCTGTATCCCTTCCAGGGTTTAGAAGCTCTTCAAATAAAGCCACTGTGTGGTTGTTCCTCCAGTTCTAAGGGAAGGAGGGAGAGATAATGCTCAAAAGAACATGAAAACAAGGCTTTAGTGACCTGGGGTAAAATATAGTTCTATGGGGCTCTTGCATCCACTAAGGTTCCTTGGACAGAGAATCACACCCACTTACCCAGTGCTTTATTTGTAAATATGAATTGCTATGGTCCAAACCTGCCTTGGGGTGTCTAATGCTATTCAGTGTTCTGTGACACAGTCTCCTACCGTTACAGTGTTTATACATACAGTCAACACAGTGTTCACCCCAAACACTGGAGGTGAACAACTGCCATGTCTTGACAGTTTAATCAGTGTTTGGGGTGAACACTGTGTTGATTGTATGTCTAAACACTGTAACAGCAGGACACTGTGGGTGAAAACAGACATGATGCTAACCACCCTTTAACCACCCTTGGTATTCATTTATGCATGTTTCAAGGATGCATAGGGCACCAATACAGCCCTGCAACATGCATAAATAACCACCAAGGGTGGTTAAAGGGTGGTTAGTGTCATGTCTGTTTTCACCCTGTGTTTCAGAACACTGAACAGCGTTATGTCTAAAGACACCCTCAGAAGCCAGCTGAGAGATGCTGGGGCCATTGCTGGCTGAGGTGGTCAATGCCTCAGGGAGGGCAGAGTGCTGGGATGCCTCAAGGAGGTGGTGGCGCGGCCTTTGCTCAAGAAACCATCCTTGGACGTTGACTCCCTGGCCCGCTATCGGCCTGTCTCTAACCTTCCCTTTTTAGGAAAGGTTATTGAATGGGTGGTGGCTTGGCAGCTTCAGGGACATCTGGACAGTGTAAGTTTTCTGGATCCCTCGCAGTCCAGCTTTCATCCGGGTGTTGGCACTGAAACTGTGCTTGTGGCCTTGGTCAATGACCTCTGCCATGATCTGGACCAGGGCTGTTCAACCCTGTTGATCCTATAAGATCTTTCAGCTGCATTTGATACAGTTGACCACAAGATACTGGTGACCCACTTGCGAGACCAAGCTGGGCTATGTGGGACTAAGAACGTAAGAAGTGCCATACTGGTCAGACCAATGGTCCATCTAGCCCAGCATCCTGTTTCCAACACTGGCCAATCATGGTAGCTTGGGAGAAGCACCCAGCAGGTCACAATCGGGAATCCATTGCATGTTGTTTTCCCCCAGCTCACGTCATGTTCCCTGATCCTGTCTGGCTAATAGCTGCTAATGGACCTATCTTCCAGAAACTTGTCCAAACCCTTACCACAGCCTCTGACAGTAGATTTCACAACCCAATTATATGCTGAGTGAATTTTTTTTTTCTTTTATTTGTTTTAAACTTGCCACCCATGAGTTTCATGGAGGGTCCCCTAGTTCTAGTACTAGCTGAGAGGGTAAATAACTGCTCCTTGTTTATTAGTTCCACACCACTCATGATTTTATAGACCTCAATCATATCTCCTCTCAGTCGTCTCTTCTCCAAACTGAAGAGTAGGGATGTGCGAACACGGTTCAGATGTTCAGAGTTCGGACCGTACTCGGTTTGTTCGGACATCTGAACCAAACGTCCAAACTGAACTTGAAAATGACCGAACAGTTTGGTCATGTTCAGGTGGGTTTGGATGAGTTCGGGGGTGGGAAAAATGTGACTTCAGGTGGGAAAAACATGACAGGAAGGGGGAGGCAGCTGAGGAGCAGATTTCCTGACACCAGGGGTGGAGACCAGGGTTTGTTTCAGGACCAAATGATACCGATACCGAAAAAAATCTTTGACTTCAGTATCGGTATCGATAACGCTATTTTTGAATGTTTGGCCAACTTCGGCTGAACTGAACTCCGCCAAACCGAACAACTGAACCCGAACTTGGGTTTCAAACCGAAAGACCGAACGGCCGAACATCCAAACCGCATTCTGTTCGCACATCCCTAAACAGTCCCAACCTACCAAGCCTCCCCTCATACAGGAGCCCTTCCATGCCCTTGGTAATTTTTGTTGCCCTTCTCTGTACCTTTACTAGTTCAGCTGTGTCTTTTTTGAGATGGGGTGACCAGAACTGCACGCAATATTCGAGGTGCGGTTGCACCATTGATTTGTATAGAGGCATTATGACATCGTCAGTTTTATTCTCTATTCCCTTCCGAATAATTCCTCACATTATGTTTGCTTTTTTGACTGCTGCTGTGGATTTCATTGTATTGTCCACAACCATCCCCAGATCCTTTTACTGAGTGGTAACTCCTAGCTTCGTACCCAGCATTGTGTATGCATAGTTTGGATTATATTTCCCAACGTGCATCACTTTGCACTTGTCTACATTAAATCTCATTTGCCATTTAGATGTCTAGGCACCCAGTGTCATAAGATCCTGTTGCAGTTCCTCACAGTCTGCTTGTGCTTTAAATTGGTGTAGTCTGAAAATTTGATCACCTCACTCTTAACACACTTTTCCAAATCATTAATGAATACATTAAACAGCACTGGTCCCAATACAGATCCCTGAGACACACCACTTTTTACATCTCTCCATTGTGAAAACTGACCATTTAGTCCTACCCTTTGCTTTCTATCTTTCAACCAGTTTCTGATCCAAAGTAAGACACTAACTCCTATCCCATGACTTTTTAATTTTCTCAAGAGTCTCTCATGAGGGACCTTATCAAATGCTTTCTGGAAATCCAGGTACACTATATCTACTGGGTCTCCCTTGTCCACGTGCTTATTTATTCCCTCAAAGATGACTCTTCCCCATTAAGCCATGTTTTCAACATGCCCTGTAATTCTGTCCTTAATTATGGTTTCCACCATTTTGCCCAGCACGGACGTCAAGGATGTTGGTCTGTAGTTTCCAGGATCGTCTCTGGATCCCTTTTTAAATATTGGGGGTACATTTGCCACCCTCTAGTCCTCCGGTACAGTGGCAGATTTTAATGACTGGTTACAAATTACTAACAGTAGGTCTGCGATTTCATATTTGAGTTCCTTCAGAACTCTGGGGTGAATGCCATCTGGCCCTGATGACTTGTTAGTTTTCAGTTTGTCAGTTTTCCCTAGAACACCCTCCAATGTCACATTGATTTGTAACAGCTCTTCCAATTCCACACCCACAAAGCAAGGATCCAGCATGGGTACCTCCCCAAAATCCTCCGTAGTGAAGACCGATGCAAAGAACTCATTCAACTTCTCTACAATGTCCTTATCCTCCTTGAGCATCCCCTTTACTCCCTTGTCATCAAATAGTCAAACTGACTCCCTAGCAGACTTCTTGTTTCTGATATATTTGAAAAAGTTCTTGAATTGTTCCATTCCTTCCTGGCCAGAAGAACTCAATGTGTAGTGCTGGGTGATTATTCATCTTTTCACTGGGACCTTACGTGTGGAGTCCCAAAAGGTTCTATTCTGTCCCCTATCCTGTTCAGTGTGTAGGGCCTTCTTGGTGGCTGCTCCATGGCTGTGGAACTTCCTGCCGGTGGAGACCCGTTTGGCCATGGATATCCCCTTGTTTCAACACTGTTGCAAGATATGGCTGTTTTGCCTGGCTTTTGGGGGGGGGGGAGGAGGATGGGGGGGGGGGGGGGAATAGGTTATGGTGGTGGGTGGGTGGGGATTTTTTATACCTCTCTTTGTTGCCTATTTAAAAAGTTGTTTTAATGTTAATGTTTTCTATTGTGCACCACCCAGAGCTGCCTGTGGCAGGATGGGTGGGTTACAAATGTCTAAAATAAATAAAATATATGTAGTCCTTGGGCAAGGTTCTTCAAAGATTTGGTGTGCACTATCATCAATATGCTGATTACACCCAAATTTACCTGTCTTTTTCAACTGACCTAATAGTCTCTGAGCTTACATGGTGGTTGGCAGCTGTGGGGGACTGGATGAGAGCGAACCATCTGAAGCTGAATTCTGACAAGACAGAGGGGATGCTGGTGGCTAGGGTTGAGGGAGTGGTAGAAATCATCATTGACAGGGTCTGCCCTCCATTGTTATCTCAGGTCCATAGTCTGGGGGTGTTCCTTGACTTATGGCTCTGCCTGGATGCTCAGGTGGTGGCTATGGCAAGGGGAGCATTTTGCCAATTACATCTGGTGCGACGACTTCGGCCGTATGTCTTGGACACAGATCTGGCAACCATCATCCATGCTTTCATCACCTAAAGGCTGGATGATTGCAACACACTCTATCTGAGGCTACTTTTGCTGATGGTCCAGAGACTGAAACTGGTGCAGTATGTGTCAGCCCATCTCCTTATGAGGACGGGTCACCATGAGCACATTACACTAGTGCTTCATTCTCTTCACTGGCTGCCTATAGTCTTCTGGGCCTGATTCAAAGTGTTGGTTTTGTCCTATAAAGTACTAAACAGCCTGGGCCCCGCTTATCTGCAGGATCACATCACCGCCCCCAGGTCCTGGACCAGCCCCTGCAGTTGGTTGGAGATGCCTCCCTTGGAGTCTCCTGGGTATCTCAGGTGGTGAGAATGAGGGGGACATTCTCGGTAGCCGTGCTGTGGCTGTGGAACTCCCTCCAGATGGAGATCCACCGGGCCCTAGACCTACCCTCTTTCCAAAGACAGTGTAAGACCTGGCAGTTCCACCAGGCTTTTGGAGAGGGGGATGGGTGGGGAGTTGGTAGAGGGTTGGGAGGGTTGGCTCCTACCTAGGTTTTTTTTGTTATTTATTTTATATTACATTGTTTTTATATTAAGTTATTTACTGAATACTTTTATTATTGTAATATTTTATATGTTTTTAATTATGATGTGAGCCACCCCGAGCTGTTGTGACAGGAGGGTGCAACAAAGGAATCTAAATAAACAAACAAATAAATAAATAAGAAGCAATTCCCAATGTCCCAGAGGCCACAGCCCTGTTTCACCCTACCACCCCAGAGCTCATCTGAGCAGGAGACTGAAGCCTATTACTCAATAACTCCTCAATAACTTAATAACTGAAGCCTTGTTACATAACCAACCAGCCATGGCATCTGGCTATGACAGCCCTTGCCCTGCAGCAGGGATGGAGGGGGGGAAACAGATGCATGTGTTTGCTCTGGCTCATAGCGCCAGGTGGAATGACTGGTTGCCAATCCATGGCTGTCTCTTCATGGTGGGGAGGGGAGTAGGGATATGAGGTGGGTTGGGGGTCGAGATGGCTCCCCACACATCTGTTGCCTCCCCCCGCCCCCGGGTCATGCAGGTAGTGGGATGAATCTCTTGCCGTCTGGTGCGTTTATTTAGTTCCACCTACCAACCCGAAGAACGGTTGCCTTTCCCACCATCAAATTCAGCATAAAAGCAGGCAAAGAAGGAAGAAGCAGAGATCAGAATTATGCGGATATGTCTGGTCTCATTACGGCAATACAGGGCAGCAGCAGCGAGGGTCGGTGAGCTCAAGGAAAGGAAGAGTTCAGCCTTTTTCTGCCATTATGACCCAACACCTGATAATAAGAGAAAAGCATCTGCAATAAAACAGCAAGGTGAAAGTGCACATCAATTGATGAGCACAGGAGAAAACCAGGTATAATTTAAAATATTACTTAATGTGTTGAAAGTCTTAGTTATTCTATTACAGTTTTCTTCCTTTAGGTCTCTCTTTGTGTCTTGTCTGGATGCTTTTCTTTTTTTCCTGGTACTGAAGCAACGACAAATTACTACTTCTTTTGAGATTTCAAACATTGGAAAAATCTGTTTTCAAAACTGCTTATCTTAAAACACTGGCTGAATCATTGAACAACAGAGATGGAGTCAGTCTTTTCCTACCTTGAACCTACCTTACAATGTTCAATAATGCTAACTAGTCAGCTAAAAAAGAAAAGGAAAAAAAAAGATAAATGATCTGAACATATGGAATAGAGTGAAAGATGTTCTGGGATATTTTGGATGGATTTACATTATAATGTATGCGTTATTATTGCATACACTATACAATATATTACTACAATGTATTTTATTGTTGCAGTTTCAATGAAAGGAGGTAAAGACATGAAAAGGTCACAACTCTTTATTAAAACAAGGCCACAACTCTTTATTAAAACAAGTGTCTGGGGGGTGTCTTTTTTTCCTTTTTCTTTTTCTTTTGTGGTAGTTCTGTTGATCTGATGTTACTGGGAATCTCGGGATTTTAAGTATATGTCATTGTTTTTCTTGTTCCTTGGTCTTGGAGCTCATAGGAAGGACATTGAAAGTGCCAAGTAAATGCTTAACATTAATGATGTTTCTGGGTACATTGAAACAAATGACCTGGAAGAGCCTTTGGAATAAAATGGAGGCAATAATAATGGAATTGGCAAATGACAATAGGTTTTAATGGCTGCAAACAATACAGTGGAGCTGTAACTTTGGGGGGGAGGGGCCAAGAGGTGTGGATTGATGAGGAAGGCACCCGGGAGACCGAGTGGAATGCTGCCCGTGGTCTTCTTGTCACTCCTCCTAGTCACTTATAACTTCACCCAGAACCTTGTCATTCTACCTGCTTATTAATTATGTCATTCCTCCTATTATTCCGCCCAATTACTTGCTATTGCACCTGATCCCCATAGCCTCCTCCTGGTCATTCCACCCATTCCTGTGACCACTTCCATATAATTTCACTCAGTTTGTCACTCCCTCCACTTCCTGTTGTTCCACCTCCTCTTCCTGGTTCCTTTTTTGTCAGTGTACAGTGTACACACACACACTCATTCCCTTTCAGAGATGCAGCTTCATTGGGCATTTGAAACAAACACATTTCTCCTGCAAAGTTTGCTGTTACATCCTGAACTTTCTGTGTGTCTAAATCACTCATCCAGATCTTAAACATCTGGCTCTTTGAACTTCTGCATATTCCACAGATTTAAGAAGTCCTTGATCTCTGTGGTTTTACAAATCTGAATCCTGTAACTTCTGGCTGTCTCCCAGAACTTGTATGTGTAAAAAGTTCTCCTGGTAAACTGCTTTGCTCCAGGCTGCTGCGGTCACTTGGTTTCCATGGTAGCCCCTCATGTCCACAGCTGCAGCTACTTTAGGCTGCCTCAGGACAGTATGTGTGTGTATGAAGAATGCATCCAGGAACTTACTTGTGGTCTTGCAAAGCCAGAAGATTGAAAGACCAGCACTTTAAGGTGTGTGTAAAAATGTCCATTGTTTTACTTTGCAACCCATTCAAGTATATTTGTATTCACATGTCTCGATACGTTGCATCTGTGTTCCCTCCATTGTTCCTAATGGGCAGTCTATGTCATTCATTTTAGTATGTCCCAGGATTCTGGCCTCTAATTGCCCGTGGTTTCCAGGCAATACCACTGCATTTGCTTGAATTGTACCTTCACTAAACTACTCCACCTCAGTTTGGAACTCTGATGGCTTTGGGACATGAGTGACCCACATTGCTGCACCCTGGGCCTTTTATTCAGCCTGCTTCAGAATTGCCAATCAGCCCCGCCCTTGCAGGGAGCACCAACCCTTTAGATGTCACTTTGGAACAGGATGTGTAAAGAGAGGGAGAAGTGAAGGAGTGGTCTAACCAATTTTAAATTACAAAAGGAATTAAAAGGGCATCCATATTACAATAGCCAGGGGTGGGGGAAGGGTGAGGCTTAAGGCCCAGCAGGAGAGCTGAAATTGTTGCCTGATTTATTACCTGTGGGCAAAGTCTGCAGTTTCAGGCACCATGATGGCGAGATAGCCGAGTCCCAATCAGGTACCTGATTATCCAAAACATTTGGTAATTTTATGTTTACTCATTTGATTACCACTTACCAATTGGTAATTTGGTAAATTGGTTCAGGAAAGTAACAAAAAATGTGATGGAAACTTCAGTAATTAGGATGAAAATTCATTTTATTTTTTTACCAGCAGTCAGCATTCCAAGATCAGAAGTCACAAAACTGAGACACTGGGTAACCCATCAGACAATAAACAGCTACTGAGTAATACCCAGATGTGGCGGGTTGGGTATTGAAAATTCTACAGGTTGACCCGTTTTTCTCGGGTATTTGTTTTAGCTCTAGTCAGCAGCAGTACTCAGGGTGAAGAGGGCAGATCATTTCTCTCTCAGTTTGGATCATTGCTTCTTCATTCTTTAGTTACCTTCATTTTTTATTAATACTGATAATCCTTATTTATTCAATAGTACTAATGTGTGCAAGATGCAATGCATGGTGAATGCATTGTCTCTCAATGCTTAAACTGCTAGGAGATGATTACTAGGTTTATTTTTCTCTCAATTTGATGCATAACATATGTTTGCATGAAGATTTGTGCAACTTATACGTAATATAAGTTTGCATGAAGACTCCCAAACATACCTGTTAATCTACTAACTGCAGGTCCTTGGGCTTAAAGCGAACCATTTAATTTATTCCAAATTTGAAAGTTTTTGAATGATCTCTCTTTAATTCATTTTTAATCCCTTTATACATTTTTTATTACATTATTAGAGTGCTTGTGTCAAAATTCACCTAGAGTGCTGCTGAGCGATAATTAGTAAATGTATGACTAGGAATTCAATTGTATTGGCCACTGCTGAGGATTACTAAAATCCAAAATGGGATGGCTTTTCAACTTTGAGGATCACAAGTGACACACTGTCCCAATGTAAATTTCCATTCACAATATTAAATCAGGCAAATATTAATCTGAAAGAAACAAAAGGCAGGCAAATACTCATCCACTGTTACTAATTTTTGTATAATGCTTCATGTTTGACCCGACGTAGTCATGTTGCTGTGTCTGAATCTTGATTCAAAATCCTAATTGATTGGTGAGTATGGAAAAAACACAACAAATAAACCAAACAAGGAAAGACTTTCATAGGGAAGGAATTAACCAAGAGACAATGAATGAATTCATAAATTCAGCTATGTAGCACAAATTTAAGAAGTCTTAACAAACTGACAGTTAGTCGTACTCCAGGATGCTGGGTAATAATCTCCAGATGGAGTCCTTGTGGATGAGATATTTCTGTTTAAAATGTTGTACACCAAGGGCTATTTTTTCTTTCCTTTAGATCAATGTAACTCAATAGAAAGAACAGAGTTGTGAAGATACAACAGAGCAAAAATTCAGGCTAGGTAGCAAAAAAATATAAAGCAAAACCCACTTCCCAGCCCACAGAGCTAGGACTAAAATGTCAAATTGTGGCAAATTCTATTACAGTCAGAAACAGGTCATTTGCCTTCATTTGCACAATGCAGAAACATACCAGCATTTCTGCTATGTGTGCTCTTTTTCTTTATTTTTCATGAGTTGAACAGAGCTGCTATAGGGCCAATCCCAAGTCCCATGTGCACGTCCAGGGGGTGCGAAGGTGCAAAAGTTCTGACTAAGAGCTAGGGGCTCGTGCTGGAAATCACTGTAAAAACTGTCAAAGAAGTCCAGGAAAGTGACAAAAATTGTGGGAAATGCAGGAAAGTGATGAAAAATGCCAGAAAGTGACATAAAATGATGAAAAATCAATATCGACAATGGTGGAATCATGGAATCACCAGAGGCTGATGAAGTACAGTTGAACACTTGTGAGCACTCCCAAAAGTTCAGTATTTCACTTTGGAATGGGAACTCTTGCTCTTGTCTCAGCCCTATGCAGATCTTACAGTCTTAAGAGCCACGACAGTGTAACAGATAGGGATGGGTGAACGCGGTTTGGATGTTCGGAACTCGGCCCGAACTCGGTCTGTACGGACGTCCGAACCGAACATCCGAACTGAACTCTCGAATGATCGAACAGTTAGGTCGTGTTCGGATGAGTTCAGATGAGTTCGGGGGCAGGAAAAACATCTTTTCAGGGCCAAAAATTAGGTTTCAGTTTCATTTCGGTTTTGGTTTCAGTTTCGGTAGCACTATTTTTAACTGTTCGGCCAAGTTCAGCCAACCCGAACTCGTCTGAACTGAACCATCGAACCCAAACTCGGGTTTCAAACCAAAAAACCCAACATCTGAACCGCATTCTGTTTGCCCATCCCTAGTAACAGAAGTAAACATAGGAGAAAGATAAAGTAGCCAAGTTTGTATTCTGGTTAGAAAATGGTGAGGATGGGGTTGTCTGGGGCAGCACTGACATATAAGAGTATGAATGAGGGCATGGGGTATTGACAAGTGCAGGTACAGGGTCTGAGGTAAAACCAGTAATTCTGCCCTTGGCACCGGGAGCACAAAGCTAACAATACAGCACAGTGCAGGAAGATGAGCCAGAAGTGGGTGAGTATCTATGCACTGGACTCCCTTGTGGTTAAAGTGGAAATGAGAATCTGCCAATATCTCATGTCCAGCTGCATCCCAAATAGCATCCAGGAGTCACAGTGGTCTTACAGGTTCAGATTGATCCACAATGGCTTGTAAGGAGCAATTACAGATAAATACGTACCGAACCAAAACTTTAGCAAGAAATGCCAGTAGCAGGTTGGTTTCAAATCAATTTAAAAATCAAATCAAATCACTATGTCTGCATAAAATGGCCGCCAGACTATTCTGCCCATGTGCACCCTCTTCCAAAATGGTGGCAGCAGCATCACCGACATCATGCATAGCTGACTTTTGCTATGCATCTCTCAACCTCCGTGATGACATTTTTGACGCAATACGGATCTATATTTAAATCCAGCAATTGTGAGATCTGAACTGTAAATAGATCCGAGCCACAATTTCACCCATAAGAAACCCTGGCAATTAATCTGGTAAAACAGATTACCGATTTACCATGATACCACACGTTACCATTTATCACATTACCATTTACCAACCATTTTTTCCCTTTTGCTCCCTTCCTCCAGAACTAGTCTTACAGTAGTAATGGTAACATTTGGTTATATTGTAATGTGGTAATGCAATAATGTGGTAAATGGTAATGTGGTAAATATTAATTTGGTAGATGACAATATGGTAATATAATATCCAATGATATTATAATACCATAGGTTTGGTACCTATGTGGTAACCATTTTGTTACTAAATAACTGCAAAACTAACCAGAATACCAGATAGCCTCTAAATTCCATTAAGTAGCCTCTAAATTCCATGTCCAGCATACAGATTTGAAGTTACTTGCTCAAGGGAGTAATAAAGTCATAAGAGATTGTGACCTCAAGGCTATGAAGAAGTTGAACTGAAATAAATGCCAGAAGCAAATACCAAATTCTACAAATTTAGCTGCTTCAAATCAATTTCAATTAAGTGGATACAGAGCATCCAAGTTTGTTTCCAGATTACAATATTCATTATGGCTATTGTTTCCTCCGTATTTTGATTCAATCATTTCATTTTATTAGCGATTAGGCATTTCTATTTAGTTAAAATAACTAAAACCAAATACATAAATGAATCCAACAAATTCAGTTAAAAAGAAATTTCTTTTTGCGTAAAACCAAAAGAAAAAATAACACAGTATCCTTCAATACTGAAAGGTCTTTAGACTTCAGTAGAATCTCCAATTTTTGTGAGGCTGTAAGAAAGGGTTTCCCCTCAAACACATGATCAATCCAGCTTGCTCTCAAACTGCTGCAAAATGGACATTCAAATAATATATGCTCCAAGTGTTCTTCCACTTTTAAGTAGCAAGGACAAAATCTATCCCTATGCTCAGTCCTAGCAAAATAGCCAATAGTGACTGCTGATTCAAATGTCTGAAAGTGGATCATAGTCAAAGTTCTACATAAATGAAAGTGCAAAACCTGAATAAGATAATATTCTAAGCAAAATTCTGACTTTATGGTAGGAAATCACAGTGACATGCACAGTGTAGCATTCCTAGCAATATCATCCTGTACAGCAATATCCAGTATTCATTTCTCCATACATTATGGCACTCAGGGCCAGTCAGCAGCACCTGTCCCCCCTCTTCTGTGCCTGTATGGGCCCCTGTGCCCCCCCCAACCCTCTTCCAGCATTCCCTGGTTCCTGGGGGCCGAAGGGATGGGCTTGCAGCCTGTGGGACCCCCCCACACCGAGCCCCCCCCCCCGGCGGCCCCCTGTGGCCCATATCCATCCCACCCACTTGCCTACCCTCTATGTCCATCTCGGTGCCCTCCGAGTCCAGCCGCTCTGTGTGGCTGTGCTCCCCCTGCGTCCACTGTCTGGGAGTGACTAGTGTGCTGGCCTCGGATTCTCCCAAGTCAGACTGCAGGTGCAGGCTCCTGGTGCCAGTTTGCGAGGGGGGCCTGCTGCTTCCCAAGGTCCTGGGGCATTTCTCTGGGGGAGGCTGGGCCCTTGGAGCTGGTGCCTGCATGTGGGACTGCCAGGGGTGGGTGGGGCTACATTGGCCCATTCCCTTTCCTGGAGCACTGCACTCCCCACAAGCCGTGGGGCAACTATTGAGCCCTTCATGTGCAGGATGTGGTCCAGGGCATCATAGTAGGGGGCAGTTCAGGCACATTGTCCAGACTGCTGGTTATTGTCCTTGATGGCCTTGTACCCGCTCTTGAGCTCCTTGATCTTGGAGCGGCATGGGCCACTGTCCTGTGATGCCCTACCACCTCCATGTCCTGCACGATCTCTGTGGACATGTGCTTGTTCTTCCTGTTCATAGCTAACTCCACCTGGTGCTCCAGGGACCCCTAGATTCTTCTGAGATCTTGGGTCTCCTTGTGCCCCCATTGTCCCCCGCGCTGGTATTGCCATCTCCCGCATGTGCCCTCCTTCTCCTTCTCCTCCACCTCCACTTTCCCTCCGCCGGTCTCCTCCGGGGGCTCCGGCTTCCAAGCCTGTTTCCAGATCTGTGGGTCATAATGGGGTGTGTGTGTTAGGTGCCTCGGTTGTTTGGACCCACAGCCCACCTCCCGGCACCCCTCCTGCCAGCTCCCCCCATTCATGTCCCTGTGCCACAGTGTGGGCCCCCTCTTTCTCTCCATACCTGTTTCCAGGGTGCCTCCATCCCCTGGCCGGTCATCCCCTCTGGGGCGGCCTGCCCTGCCCTGGTTGCTGCTCCTCCGCCACCCCCGCCAACGCCAACACCACCTCCTCCTCCCTTGCTCACTCGTCCTCTGCTTTCCTCTCCCCTCTGCCTTGCTCCATCCCTCCATGTTCCCCTGCTGCTGTATGCACATTAAATCTCACTCCTTGGTTTGTGTGTCTCTCATTGCCTGGCAGCAATGCTGTGTGCTTTTGTCACAGCTGGGGATCATTTTGTTTGATTCCAGCTGGTGGTTGGCATTCAGTCATTAGGTTTTGTGGTTTCCCAGTGGGAATTGCTTTGACCGCCCTTCCAGAGATGGAGTAATTTCAGACATTACGATACCACAGTCAACCACAGTGAACCCCCTGTGGTGGCCGCAGTACCATAACATCTGTTGGGACCAAAAGAGATTCTCACCAGATGTTCACCCCCGGTGGGAATCTCTTTGACCATGCTTTCGACCCTCCGGCCACCCAGAGCACCAGAAGCGTGGTCAAAGAGATTCCCGCTGGGGGTGAACTCCCAGCGGGAATATCTTTTGGGCCCAATAGAGGTTACGGTACTGCGGCCGCCACGGTGGGGTTCACCGTGGTTGAACGTGGTATCTTATCGTCTGTTACTGCCCCATGGCCCAGAATTGGCGGATGGTAATGTCTGTTACCGCTGCCGATTGGCCGCTGCACCCACCCATCTCCTGGAGGGCGGCCGGTCTGGGGAGTGTGGGGGGGTGGGGCTGTGCAGTCACATGTCATGCTCCATGGCCCTGCCCCCCATCCCTGATCCCCCTCCAGAATCAGCCCTCACGTCTGTTGACCAGCCAATCTGATTCCGGAAGGGGATGAAGAATTGGCCACATGCCATGTCAAGAAGGGAGGCTGGCATGTCTAAAATCACCCATGGTCCCATCCCGACCTCCGGAACTGTGGTTGGGTTTGGCCCCTACTGGTGACTGGCTGTGGTGAACATCTGGCTGCCGCCGATCAGACGTTCAGGGCTCTTTGTCCCCACCGTGGGATTGACTGTGTTTCACTGTGGTTGACTGTGATCACATAATGTCTGAAATTACCCCAGGTCCAGAACCATGATCAATGCAATTCCCACCGGGAAACGGTCAAAAGTAATGTCTGAATGGCAACCGCCAGGTGGGATCACACACAACGATCCCCAGCCGTGGCAAATACATGCAGTGTTGTTGCCAGGCAACAACCAACAAATGGAACAAGGAGGGATATTTAAAGGGCACACAGCAGTAGGGGAATGAGGTGACAAGACAATGGAGAACAGAAAGGGAGACAAGCCAATGATGGAGCATGAGCACGAGGAAGACCAGAAGCCGCACCTGCAGGACCCACAGGGGGACACCCAACAGGGGATGGAGTCCCCCCCCCCCCGCAAATGGATAAGGATACCACAACGGGTGGGGGGACAGCTGGGTGTGTGTGCAAGGGCAGTGGACAGCCACGGAGGGCGGGAGGGCGTGAGGTGGGGTCGAGAATGGATAATGCACAGCACCCAACCCCCCATGTCCACCCAACAGACCAGTAAAAGAGCCCAAGGCCTGGAACCCCAACTGGACACCAGCAGGGAGGAGGCAGAGGAGGATGAGGCAGCACCGGAGCCGAAGTGGCCAGCAGGGAAATGGAGGTAACAGAGAGTGGGACAGTGGGGACTCAAGGAGACACAGAACTTCATAAAGATCTGGGCATCCATTGAAAACCAGATTGAACTTGCGGTCAACCAGCGCAATGAGCACGTGTTTGACCAGATAGTCTGGGAGATGGAAGAGGCAGAATACCACTGGTCTGCAGCACAATGCAGGTCCAAGGCCAAGGAGCTAAAGAGGGGCTACAAGAATATTAAGGACAACAACCAGAGGTGCGGTCACGTAGCTAGGTCCACGACCCATTATGATGCCCTTGACCAGAACCTGCACATGAAGGGCTCCATCGTGGCCCCCAGGCTGGTACAGAGCACTGTGGTGAAGGTCCGGACAAGGGAGGAGGTACCACCACCCATGGCAACAGGATGGTGGCAGGGTCCAGCACGGACACAGCTGAGGGTGGGAGGTGGGGGACCAACAGGCAGGGAACTGAACTAACCCACCAACCCCCCTTACTGCAGGTGCGGAGGCAACGGAGGGGGGAGGTGCACCAGGAGTAGTGGGACACATGGAGGAAGGTAAGCAGAAGGGACGGGGCCCACTGGGTGCTGAAAGGTGGAAGGAGGGGTGGTAGGGACATGGGGGATGGGACACACACACCCCAATGTAACAGAACCATGCCTGTTGCCACTCAGGAGCAGTACCACAGTCGCAGGAGGCCGAGGCTGAGGAGGAGCAGTGGGAGCAGCAAGGTGAGTAGGCAGGAGGGAGGGAGAAAGACCGACAGGTTGACAAAGGGCAGCAGCACAGGGGGGAGCAGAGGGACATGCACACATGCCCGGGGACCTCAGGGGAATGGAAAGCACAGCTGCCAAAAGGGGCTTCAAGGGTGCCCACGAGGGAACAAGGGTGGGGTTGCAGGACACAGCTACATGGAGGGAGGGGAGGGGAACATGACCACCCAAGGGAAGGGTGGATGGACAGGCAGGGATCTCAGCCCCCTCCCCCAGCACTGATCAGGGGAGGTACATGTGCAGCTAATGGGTGCCAAACCAAGCATACCTAACCTGTATCCCACAGACTCACGGCCTGCGCAGCCAGGTTGGGCATGAGAGGGCCCTGTGCCACCGACCCAGCGGATGCGCAAACACATGGCACGCGTACGCCACTGGCAGGAGGACCTCACAGAGGATATCCTGCATATGAGCATGGAGCAGGGGGAGGTGATGATAGCATCCATAGACAGGATGAAGGTGGCAACCAATGGAGCCATGCAGCAGGTGGAGGGATGAGACAGGCACCTGGTGGCTGAGATGAGAAAGGAGAGGAGGCTTCAGAGATGGGACTACACCAGGAAAATTGAGGTATTCAAATGGATGACAGCTACCATTGACTTCCTGGGCGTCGAGTACTCCAGGAAAATGGATCAGTTGGTTGAGATCGGTACCTCACTGCTGCTCCACGTGGGAACCATGAGTGGATACATAATGGCAGCTGCACCCCTGGGCATTCATACCAGCTGCAGCCCCTCACCCAGCACCCATCCCACCACCAGCACCCATCCCACAACACCTGCTGCAGCCCCGACCACAGGGCCCACGCATTTGACTGCCCATCCCAGAGCGGAATGCGATGGCAGCATCCGCCCAGGCAGGTGCAGCAGCAACAGCCATCACTGGGCCTGGTCCAGCCCCCAACACCAGCCATGGAGGACAGTCAAGACCCAGGCCAAAGCCAGGAACTGCTGGAGGGGAATGCCAGTGTGGGCGAGGGGGGATCACAGGCCATGGAGGCACCTGCCATGTGACAGAGAGGTCGTCCCAGGAAACAGGATTGGTCGAGGTAAGGGGTAAGGGGAGGGGGAAGTAGGGCATGAAGTAGGGATTTATTTATTTATTTAAATAAAATAAACACACCACTATACACTATAACCATCATGTCTGTCATTCTTAGTTAATCAGTACAGGGACCCTGCGTGGAGCGGGACAGGCTATGGGCCTGTTGGGCATGGCTATGCCAGGGGTACCACACCACAGACCCCGGGGCGATGGGGCACTCACCTCGTGGGACCCAGAGGGGAGGGAACAGCCACGGGACATGGTAAGGGGCTACAGTTTACTGTCACTGGAGACAACTGGGGATCCACAGGCCACACCCTTCTGTGACACCCCAGTAGCCTTAGGACAGGGGCATCCATGATATGTGCCTGGTATGTGCTGCTCTGATCCGCTTAGCATAATGGTACTCCCTGGGGTTCGTCTCATTCACATAGAGTGGGACTGGCCCAGCTGGCCACTGTGGCATGGAATACCCCATCGGTCTCACAGATATTGTGCAACATGCAGCAGGCACCAATGACGAGTGCGGAGGTCTCCACCGAGTAGTCCAGGCACCCAGCAAGGCACCTCCATCTCTGTTTGAGGGCACCAAAGCCCCTCTCAGCCACGGTCCTTGATGTGCACAGCTGGGTGTTGTACAGGGACTCCATTTGGTTCCTGGCACTGGATGGGCCTTCATAAGCGATTTGGAGCATTGGATAGGCTGGATCCCCAATTATGCAGGGGGGCATCAACACCCCCTCGATCCGGGTCAGCCACATGTCGACATAGTCCCCCCTGTACATCGGTGTGAAGAGGGGGGAGATTGCAAGGGTCCGGGAATCATGGCTGCGGCCGGAGTGGCTGGTGTAGACATCAGTGAAGCAGCCCCGGTGATCGACAATGGCCTGCAGCTGCAGTAAATGGTATCCGTGCCTGTTGATGTACTTGGCTACATCATCATGGGGGGGACGGAGGATCCCAACATGGGTGCCATCAATAGCACCCAGGCAGTTTGGGAACCCAGATGCCTCAAAGTCGGCCATCACAGCCTCCTAATCCATGAGCTGGATCATGCGGTTGAGGAGGACTGCCTCCATAGTCTCCCAGAAGTTGCAGATGATGCAGGTGACGGTGGTCAGGCCCACACCAAAGTGTTGCACCACAGAACATCAGGAATCCATGGTGGCCAGGGTCCAGACTGCTATGCCCACCCACTGCAGGACAGGTATAGGGGACTGCATGGGGGTGTGCTGTCACTCCAACCAGGACTTCAGGAGCTCTGCTAGTCGCCGGACGGTACGCCAATTCATCCTGAAGTGGACCCTCCAAGCAGCATTGTCACATCGTGTCAGGGCCCCCTCCCACCATTGCTGGGCCCTGTGCAGGGCCCAGAGGCACCTTTAGGTGGGCATCACGAGCATGACTGCACTGAGGAGGGCTGCCCTCCTCCAGTAGTGGTGAACAGCTGCTTGCCTGAGGGCAGCTGGATGGGTGCATACAATCAGCACAGCCCTGCGGTAAACCCCAGACAGCCTGCATGCCGTGCGCATGGCCTGGATGTGGCAGCATCTGTGGTGGGTGAGCAGACTGGTTGCAGCAAACTGGGCCAGGCAGTCCTGGACACCAGCGTACAGTTGGAGCAGCTCTGTGGTGACCCGCTGGAGCTCGGTGTGCTGCTGGTACCACTCAGCGATGACCTCCAATAAGACTCAAAGGGCACCCCACTGGTTGGCATCCATGGCTGGTACCAGCGAGCAGCTGTGCAACTATGTGCCCCTAGAGCACTGGGCGTGGCTATGCACACTGCTCAGAGGGTCGCTCCTGACATTGTGCTGTGGGTTCTCAAACGCTATGAGGGGCTTGTGGCCGGAACACACCCACACACCAGCGGCTGTCCATTGGGACCTGCACATTGGTGCTTCACCACGTGGTAGTGGGCTAAGCATTAACGGGTGGTCTTGGTGGCATGGGGCTGCTCACCCGTACCGGGGGGCTACACCTGTATGTCCTGGGCCCCCTGGTACCAGTCTATGGCAGGTATTGTGGTGTTGGCTGCTCAGGTGTGAGGTGTGTGTGTGTCTCTGGTTTGGGCATGAAGGTGGCTAAGTGAGGGCGTTGTGTGGGTGATTGTACATTGTCTGCTCAACACAGCTGTCTGTGTGTAGCCCATCCCCGGGTTTTGGTTCCTGAAGCTGTGCTGTGTCCGCTCCCCATGCATTGCTTCTTCGCCATCCCATTGTTCTGTCTGTACCCTTTCGCCTGTCCCTGAAGCTCCCCTGGTTGCATCCTCTGCCTACTTTAGTTTGTGGGGCACCTCTTTCCTTGCTTATCAAATCCTCTTCCAACTGCACCATGGGCGATACCACTGCATGGGAGCTCCCGCTCTGCGGTTCTGCAGCCGGTCAGCATTGCTGGACCTACAGTGAGACCATGGCTGTAGTTGACCTGTGGCACTCCCAGCCCATTCAAATGTTCCTGATCTCCCTAGTTACCCTCCTGGTTGCCTATAGGTGTCTGAGCTCGGGCCTTTGCTGCTTTGGACATGTGGCTAGCGCTTGAGAGTGCCAGCTCCATGCAGTTGAGTTGGACCTCTGTCCCTTTCCAGATGGGCGCATTCCAGAGTTGAGGGGGTCGCAGGTGTCATGGTCTGCTGCTGAGATGGTGTCAGCTCTCTCTGTCTGTGCCTTGTCTGACCTTCATACCTTTCTGGTGGAGGGCGATCCTGCCCTGGATGTGTCCTACTTCTGCTGCTTCCTTGGGGCCCGTGGCTACCAGTGTTCGTGTGGGGCGTCTTATTACCACCTGTTGGAGCTTGGACAGCTGTCGTGGTGTCCCATGGTTGACTACCTTGCCCAATCTCACAGGACTTGAGCTGCTGGTGCTGTTATGTCTGGGGTTCCCCTGCCTGTGACAACCAGCTTCCCCTTGCTGGGGGGGGGAGGGGGCGGTTGATGTATCAGCTATCAGCTTCATCAGGGCTCAGCCCCTTGGTGGCCGAGCATATTCATCTTGGACAGGGTGTCTTGCTGTTTGGACCTGCCTCTGCCCTCTCCAGGGACTTCATCGGATTGGTGGCTCTTCCCCTGTGACCCTGCTCTGTCAGCGTGGGTACCCCTGTCGTTTCAGCCCCCAGTGTTGCTGCTGGGTACCTCGTGCTACCCGTGCTGTCCCTTGGGTTCTGGGTGCCTACCCCCATGTCCCACTCTGTTCCATCCCCTTCCCCCTCCAGTATTCTTGTCCATTTCTGACCTCTGCCTCCCCCCATTTCTTTGGTGCTCTCCGTTGGGCCTCCTGGTGTGGTGTTCCCCATTTCCCCCATCTGAGTGGCTGCTCCGCAGTGTGTGGGGTGTCCTGTCCCCATGTCCCTTCCTGGGTGTCTGTCTGTTCCTGTCCCATTGTTGTGGTGCCCTTGTGTGCCTCTGCAAGCATCCCCCTGGGTTGCTGTTCCTTTCTGCTGTGCATGCGCCAGCTGGTGTATGTGTTTTGTGTGCGGATCTGCCGTTCCCTTCCCTTGTCCCCCTCCCTTCCCATTTCCCTTGTGTGGGTGGTGCCTTGTGGCGCTTTTGGCTTCTTTTGCCCTCGTTTGGATATGTCTGTGTCCCGCCCCACCCCGGTGGCTTCTGGGGGTTCTTGCCACGGTCCAGGATTGGTGCAACATCTGTAGCACTGTCCAGGATCATAGCATGGCTGTGTGTTTCCTTGCCATGGTACCGCTCCCGTCATGTCTGTTTTGGGCCTGTCAGATCCATGTGTGGGGGTTAGGTGGCTTTCCATGGTTGGGGATTCACTGTGGCGACCATGGGGATTGCCATTAGGATTCACTGAGGCGACCTGGGAGCACATAACATCTGAAATTACCAAAAGAAAGGACCATTGGGAGAGACAGGGATACATATATTCATGAAGCTGAGTGGATGCAGGTACTTAGCTCAGGCTGCTTGGTGATGTTCAGGGAGGGTCAGGGACTAATGTGAGTTTAGCTCACATTACCGTGGTCATGTGAACTTCTTGCTCATGTTGACAGGTATTTTAGTGTTATTGTCCTGTTCTCCAATTAAATTAAATCGGTTGATACAGGGCTGGATTTTGAGATTTGTATCACACTACTGTAGTTAATGGGACAATGGGAAAATAACACTAAAACCCCCGTGCACACGAGTGGCGATTTCATGTGACCGCACATAAGTTAAAATCATGTTAGTCCCCTCCCCTCCCTGAATTTGGGCAAGCAGCCTTAGTTACAAGGAGAAGAGGGGTATCTTGATGAAAAAGGCAGTAATAAAAAGAAGGATAGACAATCAGTTTACAGGTGTGAGGAGCCAGCGAATGCTTGACAGAAGGGATATGTTTTTAGAATGGATTTGAAGGCTGGGAAGGAGCAGAGTGTATGTGTTCAGGGTGTGAGCTCTAGGCATAGGGAACAGCATGGGAGAAGAGTCAAATACTCTTAGACCGTGTCTATTTTATTACTTTGTAAAGTGCCAGGTACACTGCTGGCGCTATATAAATGTTTGTTAATAATAATAATAATAAATACTGTTTAGGGACAAAGAGACTCAGAAATGGGTGAGAATGGTGACAGAGGAGGAGTGAACTTCAACTTTCCAGGTGGGTATGTAGTGGGAGATCGGGGCAGAAAGATAGGGAGGAAGAAGCCCATAAAAATCCTTGAAGATGAGGACAAAGAATTTTTGCTAGATGCAAAGGAGGAGCCAGAGGGGCTGAACATGATCAAAGTTATGAGTGAGGTGGATGGCACTGACAGTGCAGTGTTGAAGAGGAGAGGGTCAAGATAAGAGCAGGGAAGACCCATAAAAATCAGATTGTAGTAATCAAGGCAAGAAATGACTAGAAGATGGCAGTGGGAGATAGGGTTTGCATTTTGTTTTTGTTACTACAATAATAATAATGAAAATTGTCATTTTCATTATTGTTATTACAATAACAAAAATGACAAATACTAATAATGGAAATAGAAACAAAAATGACATTTTGTTTTTGAAACAAAGGAAAAAAACTGAAAAACAGATTTCTGGTTATAACTTTTGTGTTCCTTATTCAGTTCTGATGAAACTTGGGGAGGTTGTACCCACAATGGAGAGCACTTGTGCACATATTTCTAAAACTATTAGATAAAGGGAACCGATTCTAGAAACAATTGAACATTGTGATTTTAAGAAAAGCGCCATACACATTCATGGCTACAACTTCTTTATCTTCCATCCAATTTGCATAATGTCTGTACATGTTATGTCACTCAACGAGCTGACCACACCTGCCAAGTCTCAGAAAGATTGGATGAAGGGTTCTGATGGTATAAGACATTAACTTGAAAATACATTTCCAGATTAACAGTTTATATTCCATCCTGTTTACAATATATTTTGCAAGACTGTAGCACATACCTTCCCTTTAATCTCTGCAAAACTAGAGGACAATTTAGTAAATGGACCCAATTTAATAAGCAATTGAAGTTGTCCTCTTGAAGACCATTATTCAGATAAATAGCAGCACATGCAGTGCCAGTCAGAGGCAGGCACCTGACATGGCAGGGGAGAGAGACTTCAGGGGGAGAGAGACTTTAGCAAGGTTGGGGCCCTCTCATGACTGTATGCTGTTCCTATTGTTGCTGAGTGAGGGACAGCTGTAATTGGTGGAGCCTGCTGCCACTCTGCTCTTCCCTCCCTCTTTCCCAGGTAACTTCAGCAAGGGTGGGGCCCTTTGGGAACCAGCCGAAGGGTGAAACCCAAAGGGTGTCGGTCATTGTCTGGACCGGTTTCTGGACCGTGGTGACCGGGATCCCCTCCGCTCTGTAGGCAGTACAACTGAAAGCCGATGGTGGTGCAGTGGGAACCCCCAAGTGATGGGATAGCATGCGTAGATCGTGGGAGCAGCACAAGCCTATTCTTAATGGGTAGGATTAGGCCACTTACACAGGCTAAGTCATCTGCCGGTGAACCCTGAGAAGGGATAGGACTCAGGTTTTCTACAGGGGCCAAGCCCTTCACCAGTAAACCCCGTGAAGGGGTAGGACTCAGGTTCCATTTAAAGAGAGGGCAGTCCTGAGGGCAGCGGTCTCCGGGCAGCAACCGAAGGGATTTTTGGCGGCACCCTTAGTGGGTGGAAGCGATGGAAGCAACTATGTGAGTAACTGTGCAACTGGGCCTTTTACTGGACTGCAGAGGCTGGGTCCCTGTTTATTTGGTGAGTGTGGCTGGTGGCCCTTCCAGTGTGTGGGGGCCTGGTGGAACTGTGCGACTCCTGCCGGTGGGTTCTGAGAATATGGGCGTAGGGTAAAAGATTGGATCTGACTGTTTTGATTGGACTTCTCTGAGTTCTATTCCTTATGTTCACATGTTATGATAGGTCTATGGTTGTCGGTCTCCTACATATATCACCCATAAGATCTTCCCTTTTTGACCTTATCTTTTGATTGTATTGTCATAATGGTTCTTACAAGGGAAGCTCAGAGAAGTAGGGAGGAACAGAAGAGACAGGAGAAATTTCTCCCTGAACTGGATCAGAGTAAAATCATGAATTTCTTTGTATCCCTTAGGGGAGAAAAGGAGATGAGCAGTCCCCTTGGTCCTAGCCAACTGAATGCGGCTGATGGTGGATGGGAGGTCTGCCAAGAGGAGAGGTGGATTGATGTGCTCCAATTTCCTCCCGTGGGGTCTCCAACTTCTTTAATCCCTAATAAGGGGGATACGGGGCCCATTGAATGTAATAGTTTGGTTTTGGGAGGCCAGAGTTCAACAGAAGCTGGAGATATTGCTTCTTTATCTTTGGATCTCTTACTGGGCAACCATGTTATGTTTGATAACCAACTATTAACAATGGTGTTTAAACACATTGATTCTATTGTGTCACGGATGTTGGAATCGATGAATCTGTTGCTGTTTCTTGCTGACCTTTTACTGAATGAACCCTTGGTGGAATCTGGGAAGCCCTCTGACCTTCAATCTCCTCCTACTTTAGTTAAAAAGAAATTCCATGGTTATGAATTCAAAGCCCATAAAATTAGGAAGAAGGTTTCAGCTAAAAAGGAAAAATCTAAGAATCTGAAGCAGGGTCATAAAATATATCCTAGATTTAATACATCAATCTTTTTCAAAAGACTGTTTAAGCCTATACGGCTCTCTGATAAAGATCTGGGGAAGGGTGGGAGGGGTTTCTGTTAGGGCACGGGGCACTCAAACCCCACTCACTGGTGGATCAAACAGCCCTACTCCATTACTTAAGGGGAAACTATTACCATCAAATCCAACAGCTGGTAAATCTACATTGGTACTCAGTTCTGAGGCCTATGTAGAAATTGAGGAATTATTATTGCTAGGAGATCAAGATCTAAGGGGCAGGTATGGGTAGAGTTCAGCCTAAGACAACTGGCTCCCATATCCAGTTGGCCAGGCTGAAGTTAATTTCAACCAATTTCCCAAAACCTGATAGCACTCTTTCTCAGGATGCACGTACTGACCAATTCGTAACTTTACTTGAGAACCTCATGAGGGGCCTCTTGTATACTACAGATATCAACACTGGAGTATTTCCTAGCTGAGGATTTTAGATCTTGTACCTTGGTCACCTTTAGGTCCTATAATATTGCAGCAATAATATATGGACGTAGGGCCTGGCTTCTTGATTATGGGTTTGGTGTTAGAAGAGTTTTTGGAAATGGATCCTTTTGTTTGTTTTTTTTCTATGAAGAAGAGGTGATGAAGGGTCCAGTAGAACCTACTGATCCTGTTCCTGATTTTGCATCTGTCTTTGCTCCCTGTTATTTGGTTGAATTACCGGAGTTGGAGATACAATCTTTGGGGTTTGAATCAGAAGGAACTAAACCAGTGAGGACTTCAAAGGAAAGAGGACGTGATTTTCAGCAGGCTATTATAACTTACGAGGATATTTCTGAGCTGGAGGGTTCTTTGTGTTTTATGTCTATCTCTAAGAAGGCTTCTGTGCCTCCAGCTGTAGTTCCTCCTCAAGAATTAGTTCCGTTAGTGGTAATGGGAATTGTACTCCCCAGACACAGGTTCTTTTTCTTCATCAAGGGGAATTACAAGGGAAAGATCTGGGGCCTGATGGGGAATATGGTTGGGATGACCAAGAAAAATGGTTAATTGAATCATATGGGACCCTTCCAGTAGAAGAACAAAATAATTATCTTAAAGCTTATACTCCCTTCTTACTCAAACTACTAAAGTTATGATTCCCCATATCGAGGTTGAGTTAATTGATGATCCAGAAGGAAAGCATACTGAAGGCAGTTTTATTAGCATGGGGGTACACCGCTTAAGGCTTCCTTTATCTATCTAAGGAACCTCATGTTCCTCTAAGTGATGTGGAGTGGCCAGCTTGTAGGGTGTTAGATTTCAATGAGCAGGGATCTCCTATGGCACCTAGACATGTAGATCAAATAGGTTTGAAGGAGGGAGGGTCTGCTTACTCAAATGTAGTGGTACCATCCCTGCAAATTTTTCAGATAAAGGGCCTACTATCTAATCCTTGGGAGGGAAATTGTGGGTGACTCAAGTATATCTGTGGGGATAGCCCCAAGTGCGTTGGCACTATAATTGATGACCAACTCCCTTTGTTAAGGAAGGTTCAGACTTTGTCTGTACTTTCATGGAATACCATTGGTGTAAACAGCAAATTAGGGGATTTGGACCTAGTGGGTTTTTTTTCTGACTTTGAGATTATTCTGGTACAGGAAATATGGTTTAAGGTGCCCATGTTTCTGAATGGATATGCTTGTTATAATTTATTGGGAGGAACAACTCCCCAAGGAGGACATCCAAGAGCAGGACTCAGGAGTACTTACCCTGGTTTCTTTGGATCTTGCTGTTACTATACAGGAGTTGCCTGACTGCTTGTATATAGTCATGGTAATTAGAGTTATAGGGAGGGATTCAGTCCCCTGGATTTTTATCAATGTTTATATTCCTTCCCCGACTAGGAGAAGGCCCCCTGCTTTGTGGGAGACCTTTTCATTGTATTTGGAAGATTTGCGGTGCCAATTTCCAGGGGATAAGTTTTTGCTGGGTGGAGATTTTAATGCAAGTATGGGGGGGTTTTAATTGGGATGATGAGGATTTTCTCTTGATCAATGGAATTTGGGGGATTCCGTAACCCTGTTTTTTAGATTTGGAAGTGAATAAGTATGGTAATTCTCTTTATAATCTATTACTGTCTTTGAATTTTAGGTTTATTAACAATGCTTTTCAATCTGCTTTTACCAATAGGATGACCCACTACTCCATGAGAGGATCTAGTGTACTAGATTTTTTTTTTTATAAATCCATGTGTATGGCATACATTAGGGATATTCAAGTTCTTGACAGACTTGAGAGTGATCATGCTTCTTTATCTGTCTGTTTGGACTGGATGCTTTATGCAGGGGATATTGCACTCTCATGCCCAAAGACAGCTATCCAAGTCCGCTTTCCCTTGACAATGGTAAATAAGAGATTAAGGTGGAGTGAAGAATTGATGAACATAGTAGAGAAGGGATTATCTCCTGATGGTTTGAAAGAGCGTAGAGACGTAATCCTTGCAACAACCAACGATAATGAGGTTCTATCTGGGATGGAAGAAATTATTCAGACTCTCAATCCTCTTTTCTTTACGAAAAGTAAAAGAAGTTATAATCCAAACTGTGAAAGTTGTGGGGGGTGGTTTGATGTTGAGTGTAGGGAGCAGAAGAAGGTCCTTTCAGTCCTTTTTAAAAGAGCAAGGAATTTGGGAACTGCAGAACTTTATATTGAGATTATTAAATTGAAGAAGGAATATAAGAGGTTGATTATTAAAGAGAAGACCCGGGGCCAGGTGAGCTTCCAACGCCGCGACCTGGCCACCAAGAATGCCCTCTCCATTGTGGTCCCCCATTTAACCTGGGGGACCTCCAAGAAGGCACCCCCGGAAGACCACAGTGGCCGCCCTGGGATGCGGAAGGTGAGGCGGTCACCAAGGTATGAGGGGCCCAGACCGTATAGGGCTTTATAAACCAACACCAGCACCTTGAACCTTGCTCGGTACACTATAGGAAGCCAGTGCAGAGTGTGGAGCACAGGTGTGATGTGCTCCCGTCACCTCGGTTCCATAAGGAGATGGGCCGCTGCATTCTGCACCAGCTGCAGCCTTCAAATCAGAACCAACGGAAGCCCCATGTAGAGCGTCTTGCAGTAGTCTAGCCTCGAGGTGATGAAGGCGTGAATAAGAGTGGCCAGATCGGGCCTGGATATGTATGGGCACAGCCTCCATACCAGATACAGCTGGCGAAAGGCAGGTTTAGCCACCACCTCCACCTGTCGATACAGATGGAGGCCCGGATCCAACACCACCCCCAGACTCTGAACCTTGGCTATGGGAGGGCAGACCCCCCCCCATCAGAGGAGTCAGCCCCTCCCTCGCCCTACCCACCACCATCACCTCCGTCTTATCAGGATTGAGCTTCAGTCTGCTCTGCCGCATCCAATCCGCCACAGCCTCCAAACACTGGGAAAACAACGAGACAGCGGGACCTGGGTCGGTTGAAAACGAGAGGTACAGCTGAGTATCATCAGCATATTGGTGACAACGCACCCTGAACCCTCTCACACTCTCCCCCAGGTTCAGCATATATACGTTAAACAAAAGCGGAGACAGAATCGAACCCTACGGAATGCTGCAGGTCAAGGCCCGGGGGCTAGATGTTTCAGCCCCCAGCACTACCCGCTGACTTCTCCCCGAGAGGAATGAGCGGAACCACCCAAGGACAGTCCCGTCCAGACCCCCCAGGTCTCACAGCCATCTCAACAGCAGCCCATGGTGCACGGTATCAAAAGCGGTCGAGAGATCTAGCAGAATCAAGAATGTAGAACATCCTGCATCCATCTCTCGGCGGAGATCGTCCACCAAAGCCACCATTGCCGTCTCAGTGCCATAGCTAGGGAGGAACCCAGATTGCTACTGGTAAAGATAGGTTTATGGTAT
Source organism: Sphenodon punctatus (assembly GCA_003113815.1). NCBI lineage: Eukaryota > Metazoa > Chordata > Lepidosauria > Sphenodontia > Sphenodontidae > Sphenodon > Sphenodon punctatus. Next base: position 82,688 of record QEPC01014299.1, read on the forward strand.
CCCAGTATGAAGGATATATGATATTTCTCAGAGAAGGAAATAAATGAGGCCCTTCAAAGAATATCTGATGGTGCCAGACAAGATGACTGCTCATTGGTTCGGTGGAGTAGGATTTCCCCCTTATACCACCTATGGATACCTGATATTAGTATGGCAGGATATCTTCTGCTCAATCTAAAACCTCAATGTCGTGTGCAGCTGACAAGGCTGTGCTTTGAGCAGATGCTGACTGCAGTCACCGCTGGGCGCTATCTTGATATCGCTAAAAGTAACAGGATTTTCCCTTGTGGGTTAAATATGGTAGAAGATAGTACTCACTATGCCATGGTATGTTTATGTTTTATAGATATTAGAAAGGAGCTTATTGCTCCCCTTTTTAATAAGTGTTATCCCTTTTCTACACAAGAAAAACTGATCTGGTTGTGTCAACAAAAGGACACCAGGGTTGTATTGAAATTTGTAGCATTTGCGCACCAAGCGGCTGCAATCAGATGCAAGCATCCAGTAATCTTGCTTGCATAAGGTTCATTATAACATTTTGGTAACTGTTACATAGTTTTTTAAATATGGGTTTTATTGACTGTGTTGGATTTTGCAGCATTTGTGTTATAATTGTTTTCAATTAGCTGCTTTTAATTATGCTCTGATAAAGGGTTGGTTTTTTTTTTTTTTAACTGTTGGATATTTGTATTATATGTTATATTACTTGTTATGTCATATGTTGATATCATGGTTGGCAAAAGGTGAAATCTCTAGCCATAATAAATAATAAATAAATAATAAAAAGCACAAGTCCATGCAGTCAGAGTGATGGGCCTGGGCCTCAGCAATAGGCTGACTGCTCTCTCCCTTTTACACCTCAGATTCAAAGATGAATCTGATGTAACATGTCTTTGGGATGGACTGGATGGTGGCACTGGTTTGGGGGAAGCTGAGGAATTCAGTCTCAGACATGTTAAGCTTGAGGTGCTCATCAGACATCCAAGCAGAGATGTCAGAGAGACTGTAAATGAAGAACCAAATAAATGAGGTTTCCAAAGTGAAATATTCTGAATTAACAAACATGTGGATATTGCATTACTAACAAAAAAAAAATTGGATAGTCATTTGTTCAACCAAATATGAGAATAATCTTCACCAAAATAAAATAGTGCATTTGTTTCAGTTCTAGGTAGAAAGCCAGTCCAAAATAGCTTGCAGGTTTCTGGCTCCCCTGTTCTTTACAAGTCTAGCGGGGCTAAAACGAGATTTCACAAGAACAGGAATTCTCATTGACATTCCTTTTTCTCATACCGTCTTGGTCGAATTGAGAACCTCTCAGTACTTGGTAATATCTCAGTCGACATTTTGTTTCTTTCTTTATTGATAATTTGATTACCACTTTGCCATTTACTGCTTTGTCATCCATTTCAAATCCTGAGAGGTAATACCGACAAAATACAGCATTTCTTCTATCTTCTCTTCTACATTCCACTTTCCCTTGTACTTCCTTAGCACTCATTGAGTGGTATGCAGATTTCTTTACTACAAATCTGCAATCCAGTTGCAGATTGGTCAAAGCGAAGGAAACAACATAAAATTCTGATTAGAGGCACTGAAATGGAGGCACTGTTTTGGGGGCAGGCAGGCAGTTTAATGGGTAGATTATTTGCACGGTGATTGGCTCACAAATGAGGAAACAATGGACAGACACCTGGAAGTAAAACGGTACCCTCAGCAATGTGTTAAATGGTAATTAAATTACGCAAATGCAGTACGTGGTAAACTCTAAACGGAAAGTCAGTAAATTGGAACAGTATCTCAGGGTATTGTGAAAATCAAGAAATTGTATTGGTTGTCAAAAAATAGTTGGGAAATCAATCCCAGTTCCCAAAGTGGTAAAATTATTCATGAGTAAATTTTTTGCCGTGTGGTTCAGTCCTGGTCTAGAGATTTGGGCTCACCTCTGTTAGAATACAGTAGCAGATAGAGCATTAAAGTTTCCTTTAAAACGTGTCCAAATATAATTTTGATACACGTGAAAGAAGATGTTTAGAACAGTTAGACATTTTAGAAAACCTTCCCATACACCACCACTCTTTATCTGAAGGCTCCCATTAATATCAGCATACTTTGAGAAACACCTCTCTTGAGCTTTGCTTAAGTCACAGTAAACATTAAAGCTGGGAGGCATATGCATTTCTTAGAAACTTTTCAAACTCTAATTTTGCTGTTTTATTCTAACTCTCTTGCTTCCTGCTCTGAGGGCAAAAAGTTAGCTTAGCTATCTTGTGTGATAATGTGACCTCCACAAGGTCCTCTAAAGCTTGTAGCAAGGAAAGAACCCCGCTTTGGGGACAAAGCAGCATTTCTAAAAAGCAGGGGGCAACACCTTGAATCCTGTGGGACTTGTTAGTTATTCAGTCACTTTTTGAGAAAGCTTCATAACATGAAACTAACCAGAGGCTGACAGTGATGCATATATTACGCTGCCACCCAATGTGGCAGTGGGTATTTTCAAACATGACACTACCATGGCTAGCCACGCTTACCCCAAAGTGGCCACACATGGTGGTGACACATTTATTCCTACCCACCAGATGTTTGCTGTGGGCGGGCACAAATATATCCCAGATTATGGCAGGATTAACTCCAGGTTGTGCGCTGGACTCCTTGCCATCCCCGGACCATGGTAGAGTAGGCCATCATGTCTGATGGCCGACTCTACCTAACTCCAGCTGGTGGCCAGAGCTTTTCTGGGCCCACCCATCAGGGAGGGGGCTGAATCGCACTGATCAGCTTAGGGCGGTGAGGCTGTGCGTGCCATGTCCTCACTTACCCCTGCTCTCTCCTCAGCCCTGGCCACCTTCATGTTAGTTCCGTGGCGGGGTCAGATCCTGCCTCAGGTGAGGCATAAAACATCTACAAACAATTTGCAGGTAATCATCAGATACTCTAGTCTGGTGCCTGAAATGGCCAGCCAAAAGCAGAGCAGCAGTGTAGGTCTGCCAAGCAGCTGGACAGCTGCTTCATGTTGGGTTGGTGCCCTGGGTTTGGCTGGCCTGCTCCACTAGTGGAGCTTCAGGATGTTCTGGAGTGCCACTGACATTGCTGCTCCAGAACACATCTGGCAGAGCCACTTTTAGACAGATGGGCCATCCAGGGGGGAAGTAGTGCCAGCACAGGGGCAGACCATCCATCTGAAAACACCCATTGTTTCAGCACTATTTGTGCTATGGCACAGGCATGAAATAAAGTAACCGACATGTCCAAAAAATTGAAACATTTATACCAAAATGAGATATAAAATAAATAAACACAATTACTGAAATGAGATATTTGAAATGGATATCCGATGAAACAGGAACAAATAGCACTTATTCTTCATGTTGTTGAAACTGAAATAAATAGGAGAAATTTGTCCAAAATATTCATTTTGGCAAAGTTTGTTTCAGCTGTAATTCGTAAGAGGTTATGTGAGGTATTCATGCCTCCTCTCCAGAGTCACGAAACACCCACAAACCCCTTGAGCAATATGATAAAAATAGTCAGGGCCAGGCTTTCTTAAGGAGAGCTAGCCATGCTAAACAGCATGTTCAATCCCAAACTGCAGTTAATCGCCAGGCTAAATTACTGATGCTTGAATACTCATTTCCACTTCAGAAGAGACATCCTTGGGAATTGCAGGATTATCTACCCTGGTGAAAGACCCTGATGGATCCCCTGCCCCTCTTAAGAATACCTCTGTACTTCAAGTACAAATTAGATTCAATCAAATGAGGGCCTTCTAAAACGTTTTAAATGCCAGTGCTTCAACACCTTGTGGAACTGGGCTTTGTAATCTCTATGGAATCCTTCATCAGAATCGGAAGAATGCAGCTTCAGTCTGGCCACCAATGTTAGAGCTACTAATGTCCCTGAACCCTGGTACAAGAAAATCACTCATGATAAGTTGAATTTGAAGGTTGCACTTTTTATTCAAGTTCAGTCAATTAACGGGGGAGGAGTATTCCCCTCCAGGGTCCAGTCAAAACAACGGGTACTTTCAGACATGACGCTAACCACCCTTTAACCGCCCTTGGTGGTTATTTATGCATGTTGCAGGGCTGAATTGGTGCCTGAATTGGTGCCCTATGCAGCCCTGCAACATGCATAAATAACCACCAAGGGTGGTTAAAGGGTGGTTAGCGTCATGTCTGAAAGTACCCAACCTTAAAATGTAAGTGGTGGCCTGATGTGCATTCAGTTCCACCCTAATTCTAATGAACCGTCCTAGGTCACTCTTGCCCCAGCCACCAGGATGGTTGGGAAGGCATTGTACCCTTGTAGTGACCTGAAGCAGGAGAGGAGGCAGTGGTCCATTCAGGACCATCCCTGGGTGAATTGCTCAACCTTTCCTCCTGAGCCTTGCCTGAAACCTGGCCACCCATGCTCTTGCTTCCCCTGCAGACACATCTCGTAGGAGATGTCTTCAATAACTGTTACAATCATAACATTTTTACTTCTGAAAAAGAGAGTAACAATGATGACTTGAAAAGGTAGCCCAACCCAATGTCATTCCATTTGCCAATTGTTCATTGTACTATGAGGAAGGTGAAAAACTACCAAATTCCATAGACAATTGGGGTTTGGGAGAAAAAAAAAACTTCGCCGGCCCCCGTAAAGGATGACTAGCTTGAGCCCACAGTCTCATATATCTAGGGCAGGTGGGTGGGTGCTTCCTGCTCATCCAGTTCCTGGGGCCAACTGCTAATTGAGCAGCAGGGAGACAGGTTGGTGCCTGCAGGCCTTGCAAGATGAGACCTGCCTTCTTGCCAAACAGGTGGTTGCCCCTAGCAATCTTTCAAGCAGGGCTGCTGCTGCACCTGCTACAACAGTGCAGGCCTCTGCTTTGACTCCTTGCTCCAATGCAGGGTGAGGACAAAGCCCCCACCTCCAATAGCAATACCTGGGGCAGGTCTGAGGGTGAAGGGGATTCTTTTGGCATTGGGCTGTACAAAGGAAGGTTCTCCATGGCCATGATATGACTTCCATAGTGGCAAAATAATAGCCTCCCACAAGGGAGCGTCATAGCTCTTTTAAATGGGCCTACTTCTGGGAATGGAGAATTCTAAATATGGGAATTATCTGATTGAGGAACAGTAAGTTTTAATACAAAGACTGCATACTATAAGACTGAGTTGTAATACAATGAGTGGTTTTTAACACAAAGGGGGCAATCTAGTGGCTTGTGTGTGCAGCCTGCATGCATGGTGCACAGGCAGAATGTGCACACTGCAGGCGTGCATATGTGCACCGTGTGCAACACAACAACCCATGGCAAAGGTGCAACCTAAACTGACCTGACCTCCCAGCCCACACACGCTGCAGCCTGGTGGATGGAGCAGGAGTCATTGTGCCCATGCAAGGTCGTTGTGCCCGTGGAGGTGCATAGTGGGCAGCACACGCAGGTCACTGGATTTCCCCCAAAGACTGAGATAAATGAATTAGGCATGTACACTGTACAGTCTGGGATCTCTCTGTTTGCATGTTAAATCAGAACAAATAGTGCTCACTTATTCTTATCAGTCAATGTCCTGGCCTTGCCGCTTATCAGCCACATTTATCTTATGTAATTCCACTTCATTCAATGGAGTTACACCTGGGTAGAAATTTGACCACTCTCTCCTTGCTTATGAGTCTCTTGAATGCAGAGAATGAAAGGGATAATTTGTTTCAGTTGTATAACAAACTGTCCTCTAAAAGGTTCTCACGGCTTGAAGCAAGGCGAGAATTCTCCTCTGGGAATGCAAGAGCGTTTTTGAGAAAGAGTGAAGCTGCTAACTCCGGCAAGGGCTTGTTAGTTTCTAGTGGTCTGACCCTTTCTGAGACATACGGATGCATATGTATTTTCTCGCTGACAGTAACAGCTGTGGTAACTCAGGAGAGGATTTTGTGTCTGTGCATGGCAAACATCTTAAAGATACCTGTATAGAAATCTATGCCTTGATGATGCATTCACTCGTGACAGAATTGAGCTCAGCTTCTGATTTTGCTGGTTCAGGCCTGATCCAAAGCCCACTGAAGTCAATGACTTACAGACAATACTGTACTTTAGATTTCAACGGCCCATGGAAGAGGTTCTTAGCTTTTTTTCTGCATACAGTCTGTGTAATTAGACTGGGACAAGAAAATAAATTATCTCTTTGATATTTCCAGGTTATTACTCATTTTTCCATGAGTTTTTCTAAAGAAGGAGAAAATCTATATTATTAACATAAGGACTCTGATTATGGGTGTCTTCAGACGTTACGAGATCACGGTGAACCACGGTGAATACCCACCTGTGGTCACCGTGTCCCGTACGTCTGTTCGCGGCGCGCCAGATGTTGGCCACGGTCAATCCCCACATGGGGTTCGTTTGAACCACGCTTCCCGGGCTAGCCGGGGGAAGGTCCCGGGAAGCGTGGTCAAACGGACCCTGGGCCGTGGCCAAGGAAAAGTCACATCTGGCTGTGCTCCACGGCCCGGGATCCCCGGCGGGATCCCGGGCCGTGGCACGTTCGGCCGGACGCGGCGGCCACATTGGCCCCGCCACCCGCCCGTCTCCTCGGAGGGCGGGCGGCAGGGTGCGTGGAGGGGGCGGGGCCGTGCGGCTGCACATTGCACCGCGTGGCCCTGGCCCCTCCCACCTTCCCCGCCGGGATCCCCCCGGCACGTCTGTTGTGCCATTACGGGGTGACCCCAGCAGGGAACGAAGCCGGTGGTGCCGGTATGGGGCCAAAGGACCCCGTATAGTCTGAAAATACCCTATGTCTTCTTATTTAATGCAGTATAACTCCCATGTAAATGAGAATTAGGAATAATCCTAGTAAAGAACTGAAATAGATACCCAGAAAAACAGGTGTACCCCACCCATCTAAATCACAGTACCTGATTCAACCCAATAATATCAGTACAAATTGGTACCCAATTTGGTGACTTCTGGTACTGATTTACTGACTTAAGGTACTGACTGAATTTCTGGTTTCCTATCTTGACTTTTGTTTTGTTTTGTTTTTTGTTTGTTTGGTTGGTTTTTTTTGTTACTGGACAGTAAAACAGAAAATCAGTAACTTGGTAATGGTAATACCCGGTAGTTTGGTTGTTCACGTACCCAACTTGGTATTTGGGTACTGATTGGGCATCCAACAGACTATCAGAAATGGTGTGTATTACCTGTGGTAGCAAATGTGCTTCCTATTTCAGCACTAGGAGTGGGTATGCAATCATTTAGCTACTGGAAAGTGTGAGGGAAGCAGGCAGCGTGATACCTTGCAGGAAGATTTTTTTTTTCCTATTGAAGGTGATGGATAAAGTGATTCTAGGGATCTAGAAGTTCAGATTAAGAACTGTCATACCTGGTGCAATTAATGATACTTCCACCCCAGTATCCTATCTCTGAAAATCAATCACTAGATGGGGGTGAATCAAATTCATTTTAAAATGACTGTTAGAATATTGTCTGCAATAATAAGAACATATGAAGTGCCATACTGGGTCAGACCAATGGTCCATCAAGCCAAGCAACTGTCTCTAACAGTGGCCAATTTAGGTCACATGTAAGAAGATCCAACAGCTCACAATGTGGCAATCTATTCCCTGTGGATCATTCACAGCTCCCGACTTTAAGAGGTAACTTATATTCCCCAAACCTATTCACCCAGCATTATTTTCAAAGAGATCCATATGCAATTCCAATGGACTGAATGCTGCCAAACAGCCTCAATACTCTTGGTTCCTTATGCACATCAACTCTATGCTGTGTGAAGGAGTTGAGAAAGTCTAAGACTGCTACAAAGAAAATAAGCATGGAGTGTTCCATTTCCTGTTACTCGCTCCCAGCTCCCAAAGGTCATAAGTGTCCTCCCACAACAAACTTAGCTAATAGCCATTCTCCATGAAAATGTAAGCCATAGGGTGTTTCTAGACAAGACACCTAGTCGACAGGCCGTGGACATGCAGGTGCTGCACATTACCCTGCATTTGCCTGCACGGCGGGCTCCGCATGCTTCAGGATTCCATCATGATGGTGGGCTGCATGTCTGGGGAGTGGTGGACAATGTGGTTGGTGGGGGTGAACACCTAATGAAAAGTTTAACCGTGTGGAGTTGGCCCTGGATGTCTTCACATTGTCTGTCCCCAAAGATCTGAGCCCACACAGAAATGAGCTCTACCAGTTGTCTTAATTTACAGTAACAGTCCTTAACACGTATACTAGCCAGACACCAACACTCTGTCTAGCTCGACTCAAAGTCCACATATCTCTCCTGGTTGCTTTTTGCTCAGGATTCCTCTGGCCAGGGTAGCATTCCTCCTGGAGCCAGGTAGGCATCTGTACACAGTATTCTCAGTAGGGGTGTGCATGTCATTTTTGTTATTACAATAAAAATAATGAAAGTTGTTGTTTTAATTATTGCTATTGCAACAACTAAAATGACAAATAATAATAATGAAAATAGAAACAAAAAATGATATTTTATTTTTGAAATAAAAAGAAAAAAAATGAAAAATGTATGTTTGGCTATAAGTTTTCTTTTTCTTATTCAATTATTCTGAAAATAGGTGAAGTTATATCCCCAATAGAAGACATTATGTGTACTAATTTTTGAAAGGATTAGGTAAAGGTAACATATTTTAGAAGCAATTGAATGCTGTTATTTTAAGAAAAGCTCCATACACATTCATGGCTACAATATCATTATATTCCATCCAGTTTGCATGTATCCTGCATATATTATGTCTCTCCAGAAGATTAACATTCATTCCAATTTTCAGAAAGATTGGATAAAGGGTTTGATGGTATAAGACATTAACTTGAAACTACATTTCCAGATGTAACATTTTTATATTTCATTCTGTTTACAAGACATTTATCAGGAATGTATCAAATACCCTTCCTGTCATCTCTGCTAAACTACAGGACAATTTTATTAAGGGAACTAATTTTATAAGCAATTGAAGTTGTCCCCTTGAAGACAATTATTCAGATAAATAGCAGCACATGCAGTGCCAGTCAAAGGCAGGCATCTGGCATGGCAGGTGGAGGGAGGGAGGCTGTAGGAAGGAGGATGTGGATCAACCCAAAAGACTGACAGACACACTCACTAGCCAATTACTGCAGGTTTCGAGCTTTATAGGTCCAATCAGTAGTGGCTTTGAGGCGGGCATAGGGGGCAGCCCTCAGGCAGGCATAGAAGGAACATAACTGGGACATCAGTGATAGCATTCCAGATATCAGGAGACATAGTTTGCACATACAGGCTGGCCAATTATCATCACAATCACATCCTGCAGCACTGTGGCAGAGGACATAAGAGAATCTATATTGACTTTCTTAAACAGATGCTTCTGGTTTCCCAGTAACAAGTGGGGGAGAAATGTTGGGATGGTCACAGCACAAACTGAGGTTATTTGGTTGACATTTATGCTGGCCAATTGGCATCACAAACCGATCTTATACCTCAGTGACATGTCAGAGAATCCCTGGCACCGACTCCTTCTTTGCTTATGCTGTTCAGGCATATAACATTGGGACCCTTTATCACATCTTTCTGATATTTGGCAGAGATGATTCTGAAAGTGGAATATAAAGTCTTGCCAAATTTCATGTAAACTGATTTGACTACAAAGATGTTACAGTCAGACACACATTTATAAGTTAGTTGCTTATACCACCAGGACCCTTTATCCAATCCTTCTTATAGTTGAAAGGGATAGTAAATATGGGAATGGGTGTAAACTTTCCAAGTTTCATCTACATTACATGTGAGGCAAAGAAGTTACAGCTAAGAATGTATATGAACATGTTTGCAAAATAATGTAATTAAACTGCTTATACAATTGAATTACTTTATCCAAACATTTTGGTGTTTGGTACACTTAATGCCTTCAATTGGAGGTATATACACTCCATGTTTCAGCCACATATAATGAAAAACAAAAAAGGTACAGCCAAAAATGTCTTTTCTATTGAAACCAATGGAAAGCAAAAACAAAAGCAAATATGAACATGACAATTTGATATTTATGAAAACAAAAATTATATATTTAAAGAGCAAAAATGAAAACATGAAAATGAAAACAACATGGGCCCCTGGTGCACACCTCTAATTCTCAGTGGGACCCTTTCCTCTGTTTCTGCTGCCCAGGCACTGTCGCTTCTGTAGCCAACTCTCATCAGGATACAGCCCTCACCTCTAGGCTGCTTTGCCTCTGTCAAGGAGCTTCTCCTCAGCTACTGCTTCCCTAGACTGAGCCTTGTTCAGGCACTTTAGACTTGGGGCTATCTCAGCCACACACAAGCCTATGTGTAGTAGTAGTAAGTTTATTTGTTTGGCCTTGACTGTAACAAAATTAAACAAGTACAACTTGAATTAAAAAAAGAAACTCAAAAAGTAATACAGAGTGTCCAGAGTTTAACAAAGGAATAAAATGAAAATTGATAGTTAGGTTACATAGCCTTGCCCTTCCCGGGGTTTATGGCGGCAGCATTTAAACCCTGTTATGGCATCTTCCAGCATAATGCCCTGCCTATCACAGGGCTTATAATGGTGATACTTGATACTTGACCCCTGCATGAACTATTGGTATTCACAATCATGGAGTATGTTAAACAGAGTGTGTCATTAAGCAATATTCAATATTCAACAGGGCTAACAGCTGTCAGCTGTCAATTGTACTATTTAAAGGAGCCAGAGAATCAAACGAAAAGGGTCTCAGGACTTTGGGTGTGGACTCTGAGGGCCTAGATGTGACCTTGTGTTGGCCCCTAGGAAAGGCACCAGCCTTTTAATGAGCACTCAGCAAAATTAGCCAAACGGTGATGCCAAAAGACCCCTAAGGGCCTTTGCATATTGGCACACACAACAAGGGTAAAATTTAAGGTGAATAATGGTTGTTACCGTTATAGTGCTTATCTGTTCGTTGCTCAGTTTCTAATCCAGATCCACCCCACATAAAAGGGATGGCCCGGTGCAAATGCTGTGACCAACCCTTACCTGAACTGCAGATGAAACCAAATAATCAAGGGGAGGATAGGGATTGGGGCCTGTCTGTTGAGGTCTTAAAGTTCAATTTTTTTTGCCTTAGTTGTACTACCTGAGCTATATAGGACACCATGCTCTTAATAGTCTGCAGAGTTACTAGAGAGCAGCAATGTTAGAAGTCAGTCATCTGATACGTCCAGATGGTCCTGAATAAATGATGAAAGATATTTCTCCCGTATCCTATCGTATAGATGACAGGAGAAAAATAAATGAACCACTGTTTCGACTGCTGAACCGTCAAATGGACATAACCTGTCTAGAAAGGGAACTCCTTGAATATGACCCTCCAGAACTTTGGCGGGTAGGGAGTTCACCCGGGCTCTGAAGATGAGCCTCTTAGCCCTTATCATTATTGGAGAGCCCAAATAAACAGGAATCTGACCTTGCTCAGGCAGCCACGAAAGATATGACCTCACATACTGAGAAGAATTGACGGCACCTATCTCTGTTTGCCTGTTGATGTCACTAACCCATGACATGATCTCTTGACGTATTGACCCTACGGGTTTGTGGTTCAGATAGTCAGTTGACAACCCTATAGAGCTCAGGTATGAATTGATTTCTTGCATCCTGGGACTTACCCAGGAGTCTCTATCCATTTCCCGGACCAGCTCCGAAGAGCAGCAGAAGCGGGATTTCCACAAATACCTTAAGGCGGCTTCCAAGGCCTTGTGAGACCATATTTCCTGGCCCATCTCTAACCTAATAACGGCATGGGGTGTACCTGGTGGACTACCAATTAAATTAGATAAGAATTTAGCCTGGATTGCGTCCAGTCTGTGACCTTCTGAAAAAGCCCACAATTCTGCCCCATATAGTAGTTGCCCCCCAATCTTACTATTGAATACCAGGAGAGCAGAAGCAATTGAGTCTCTGCCCTGCCTCTTGAAGGAGAGTAAAGCATGTGTCGGGCCCCTCACTGCCTCTATGGCCCCTATCACATGCTCCCTCCATCTACCCTACTTGTGAATAAAACTCCCAAATAGCGGTAGGAGGCAACTTACTGTATGGGGATCGCTTCAATCTTCCAACTGTGTAATTTCCTTTTCTTTGTGAAAACCAGAACTTTAGATTTAGAATGGCTGATGGACAGCTTGTTTGTATTGCAGAATTCTGCAAAAGCTGCCATCTGCCTTTGCAGCCCTACTTGAGTCTGGGACATGAGCACGACATCGTCTGCATACAAAAGGCACCCGACCGGTCTATCAGTGATCTTTGGAGCGAAAAACCGGGTTTCGGACATTTCCAGAATGATATCATTTATGAAATAGTTAAAAAGGGCTGGGGCCAGAACACAGCCCTGCCTGATGCCCCTCTGAATGTCCACAGGTTCTGTTGTGTGGCCCTGAGGGTCCACTCTTATCACCAAGGAGGAGCCCCTGTATAAAGTCTGAATTAACCAGAGGAGCCTTCTATCCATCGTGGACCTCCTTAGCTTTTCCCACAAGATGTTTCTATCTATAGAATCAAATGCGGCTCGTAGATCTAAAAAAGCCAAAAAAAAGAAGTGATTCCTTGCCCAATATTTGCTGACCACATGGCTGAGTAGACTGCATTGCTCACTGGTGGATCTCCCTGCCTGAAAACCTGCCTACTCTGGATGTATAATGCTCTCCTGTCTGGTCCAACTGGTGAACCTTGAGAGTAGGAGTTTGCCATAAATCTTCCCAACTACACAGAGAAGACTAATTGGTCAGTAGTTGGCTGGGTCTGATCGACACCCTTTCTTATAGATGGGCATTACTATGGCTCTAGACTACAAATTGGGTATTTTGCCTGAGTTATTTATTGCCGTGAATTTGTGGGTTAGAAAAGGAAACCACCAGGACTTATTACCCTTAATAAATTCTATGTGGATTTGGTCTTGTCCTGGAGCTCTTTGGTTATGGAATGAGTCTAATACTAATTCTATTTCCCGCTCCATAACAGGAAGCCATGGGTAGACGTCCGGCAAATCACTATTTGCTGAAAAGCTGAGATTCTCAGATTGTCCTGCTAATAGGATCCGGAAGTGCTCCATCCAGATGGTAGGTGATATGGTACTTCCAACCGGTTTTCCTATCCTAGATGTTGCAGAGTTTACTACACACCAGAATTGCCTGGAATCCTTCCTTTCAGCTGCCTGAGTTAGGACTGCCCACTGCTGGTCTCCAAATTGTCTCTTTTTCCCCTTCAGAAGAAGTTTATAGGTGTTCCTTGCAGCTAGGTACTCTGAAGGGGGGGCATGGTTCTGTGCCTTCCTATATTGACGATAGCATTGGTTCATTTTGGCACGAGCTTGCCGACATTCTTTATCGAACCACCTGGCCCCAATGTTGGAATGTACTGTCTGGGGGATTCCTGTGCTGCCTTGAATATATTGGATCATATTAGCACTAAGCTGCTTATAGTGGTTCAGTGTCTCTTCTGCATTGGCAGCTGAAAGAAGCTGAAACCTCAGCTGCTGAACCATTGGTTGATTTATATAGGCAGTTAACCCAACTTCCTAGGAGTGACCCCACTGAGGGGCTCTCACGATGTCAAGCTGGGGCTCCCCTAAACTTGAAGTTTGGGGTTTGGTGATATTAAGATGCTGAGCTGCTAACAATGCCTGCAAAGGCAGATGATCACTGACTGGCCCATGTCCTACCAAGAAATTAACCAAGAAGGCAAACTAACATGTAATCGACTACACTTGAGCCATGAGGTCCGAGGTACGTGAATTCCCCCTTTGGGTCTCCATGTCCAGACCCATTCAGAGTATATAGATTATAACTAGCCATTAATTTGGCCAGTTGGATACCAGAAGAGTTGATCTGGGAGTCTTTGGAAGACCTTGGGTTAAGTATGCCAAATGGATCAGCTGGCACTAAATTAGCAAATGCTCTGATGGCCGAATCATCCGCCCCCAGTCTTGCGTTGAGGTCTCCTGTTAGTATCAAATGGGCCTGGGGGTATTTACATGTAAGCTGGCTAAGCAATGCCTCCAGGTTATCCCAATAGGCTTTCCTGAATGTCCCCGCATTGCAGGGCGGAATGTAGACCGTTAGAAAAATTAAATTTAATGATGCTACCCTGAGGTTAAATCCCAAGGCTAGCTGGGAGTTGGTAGGCAAAATTTCTGGAGGGGGCAACTCCTGGGAGATAAAACACCCCAGGCCCCCACATGCTCTGCCTCTTACATGGTGTTTGACCACTGGTAGGTTAATAGCCCTATAGCCTTCCAAGTATAGGGGGACAGTGAACCACGTTTCCTGTATCAAGATGATATGATACCCTTTTATAAAGGCCAGGAAATCTAGGTCATTTGGTGCCTCTCCCATCCTGCCGTATTCCATGAGCAGATGCGAAGTCCCTCCCTAAGGGCTGACACAAACTGTCATGATGGAGGACACTGGTTGGCATCTGAAGTATGGACTATCGTCCCCTGATCCAGGGGTGGAACCACAGGTGGAGCTCTAACGCGGAGGGCCTGGTCCACTGTCCTCTGGCCTCTCCTATCATAGAATGATTGGGGGATGGTTCTACTACTTGGATCGCATCTGAATTGGACCTGATGGGTCAGATGGAGAGGCCCTCAGTTCATTGCGTGGCACGCCACAAGATTGTATTGGTGGCTTGCCTAAAATTTTAGGGGTCTTAGAGGGCAATGCCTGGGTGGCAGTCACTGATGCCTGGGGTCCTAACCTGCCAATGGGAGCCTTTCATGGATGCTGGCGTCCTGGCGGTAGCGCATCATCTTCAGTACTAAATTGCAAGGGGGAATTGTCATAACTCTGCATCTGAATAGATGTACTACGGTACCTTGCACAGAGAGGTTGAATTACACTGTTCCTGAAGACCTTCCCCTGAGAGATCCCCCAAGCCTCAAACAGTCTCCTGTGGGAGATCAGGGCCATCACCAGCTGCTGGGACCTGAAGTGTACTACCACCCATTGGGTTAGAGGACTAGCAGGTAGCTGCTGGACCTTATCTATTTGCCCAGGTGGGACCAAAAAGCCTGAGATTTGAGAAATAAAAATACTGATTTTAGGCTTAGTCTGCCACTTTGGGGAATATCGAGTATGGGGAGGGGCTATATGAAAGGACATAGCATTTGGAACCTGAATATAAGAGGGGCTGAATACAACTGGTAGATGGTTACCCTTAGCAACCTGTGGCCTGGGGGAATTTACTGCTCCCTCTTCCTGATTATATGTTTGGGAGGCAGCTGTAGAGAGCTCTGCCGGTTTACAGGAGCAGATATTCTCAATTCTCAGGGTTAAGGCACTAATCAAATCTATTACAGCATCCAGTTTCTGAGCTTGTCCTTCTAATTGGAGAAATAGGGAGTTTAGCTGAGCATACAGTTTTTAGACCATGTCTCCAACTATGAGACAGTGGTTGCCCAAGACCTCTGACATAAACCTGTTCCCCCCGGGTGAACTTGTCTGGGGGGTCCTTCTCATCTCCAGTGGTTGTTCTGGAGGAGGGGAATCCGGTTCTTGTCCCTGTACCACACACAAGATGTCATTGACCAATGGGGAGCTGATAGGGCAAGGTGCTTGATTTGCTGCATAGTCTGCAGAGTCAAGCAGTTCCTGCATTAGATTCTGCCGCACGGGTTAGAATAAATCCTCCACCTTAGGTGGTTTGGTATCAGGGATTTGTGTTCCCTGAAGTAGCGAGTGGTTTAGAAAATTTTGCACCCCTTGCCTTGGGCTCTGCTGTGAGATTTGAATCAAATCCTCTAGCTTGGATTGCTTGGCCATTGCGCGTGCTCTGGTCATCACCCCTTGGACTTTCTTCCTCTTGGGCATGGAGATTACCCCTGGCACAGTCTACCCCGTTGGTATCCCTCAGGTAGGTAGGAATCTGCTGGCCTGGCAGGAGCTAGATCAGCAGCGGTCGCAAGCAGATAGAGTGCTCACAGAGTGCCGCTGCCGGGGGTGTTCTAAGGTCGCCCTGATGCACAACTCCCCACTTATGCACAGTCTACCCCGTTGGTATCCCTCAGGTAGGTGGCCCTTGCTGCTTGGTAGGTGGGAATCTGCTGGCCCGGCAGGAGCTGGATCAACAGCGTCCGCAAGCAGATAAAGTGCTCACCAGCCTATGTGTGAGACATCCAACGGCTATCCTTTTCCTCTTCAGCACCTGGGCCTCAACTAGCACCTGAATTCCCCTGCTGGTTCTACTCCTTTAAAGGGCCAGGAGCCCCAAATAGGCTACTCCTTGCTACAAATGTGTATATGGACAACCACGTGGTGTGAGCTACTGTCTCTTTTGCTAACAGCCATGATGATTCTGGACAATCTACATCCAAAAAGTCACTAAAAAGAAATAGTTGTTTTACTAATCTACCTCACCAAGCACATTGAAACCTTCCACAAAAGTAAAACATAGGAATTTATCTGTCAACATTACTTAATATATAGCCAGAAAAATCAGAAATAGGCCTACATAAAATAAAATCTGGCAAAAGCACAGGGACTGCTTTCTAGCCAGCACTTTTCAAAATGTCACGGAATGACATATTATCATATTGCGTAGTAGAAATCACTGCCATCCAAATAGTACAAAATTTAAACAGCTGTATTTATCTGGTACTTCTGATTTTATACATCTGCCAATTAAAGTCCCCTTTTAGAAATACATTACCAAACTTTGGAAATCTTAGTTCATTTGCCTTAGCCACTTTCATTTGGGAACATGAGTATTTCATTTTACTTTATTTTTAAATTTATTTATTTTTTTAAATCTTTTGGCTCAACAAAATTTTTGGCCAAGCATAAAAGCAACTGGCAAAATAACACAGACTCTTGAACCTCCAATCCACTTCATTTAATAAGATTATGCATGAAGCAGAGAAATTATTTCAAAACCAAACATTGTCTTCACATGTAATAGATGCAGAGTCAGAGCCCTTTGGCAGATGTAACAGCCATCAGCAACATTGCTTTAGATTATAAATCCTTCAAGGAAGTGTCTGACAAACTTAATTACTAAAGAGGAAAAAACAAGAAAACAAACAAGCAAAACAACAAAAAACCCACAACCTTTAACACAACATGTGCATCCAGGGCAATCCAATAAGAACCTCTGAGGGGCTAATCTGCTAAATCCCCTTTCTCAACCTAATTACAAAGGATAAACTACTAAAAAAAAGCTCATCTTTAGGTTTATTCACTGCAAATATGAATACCTATTACATATAGGCAAGCAATGTGGCCTACTTCTTGTTTTTTTTAAAAAAATTAATATTAAAAGAAACCAAAGAGTTTCCAACTAAGCTCTGGATTAATTTTCATGGATTTATTTTGCTGGGTACAAAGAGCCATGCTTTTCATTGTCACAGTCTTAGAATTCCTCACCTCCCTCATACAGTACAGAGCAGATGAACATAAGAAAACCGAGAATAGTGGAGGCTGTTTGCCAACACGTCATACTTTGAAGAGCTTTGTTAATGCTGGGTGGCTACTACAGACACCAAGACCATACTATGCAAATAGTCATTTTAAAATTAATTTGACTCACTGTGGGTCACCCCTTTCTTGTGATTGCTCTCCATGAAAGTTCATGTAGCTGACCCAGTGGAAACACTATAGAAATCACACTGGAGGATATCTTTATCCTGTGCAATGGGGCAACCTATTCCCCTTCTGAATGGGCTTTGGATGGTAGGAATGTGCCAACAGAACGTGGTTCGGATGTTCAGACGTTCGGTCGTTCAGTTCGAAACCCAAGTTCAGGTTTGGTTGTTCAGTCCAGCAGAGTTCGGTTTGGCCGAACTCGGCTGAACATCCGAAAATAGCGCTATTGATACTGATAGCGAAATCAATTTTTTTTTCAGTATCGGTATCATTTGGCTCTGAAACCAGCTTTGGTCTCCACCCCTGGTGCCAGGAACTCTGATCCTCAGCTGCCTCCCCCTTCCAGACACATTTTTCCCATCCAAAGTCACATTTTACCCGCCCCCGAACTCATCCGAACTTTTCCAAACTGTTCGGCCGTTCGAATGTTCGGTTCGGACGTTCGGTTCAGTCGTCCGAACAGGCCAAGTTCAGCCTGAACTCCGAACAACCAAACTGCGTTCACACATCCCTATTGGATGGCACTCAGGACACTGCAAAAGGTGCACACTTGTCTAAATCTAACTCAAGCCTAAAGGGCAGAGGAATAATTAAGCATGCACTGGAGATGAAATTGAATGGACTGACTAGGGGTGACAATAAATGTGTAGCCGGTGCATCTGCTACACACTCCATAAGAGGGGGATCGGCCCTGGCGGGGTCAGGTCAGAGCACAGAATAAACGTGTGCCAACTGGTGAGCACTCCCCCATCCCCAATAAGACAGGGGAACAGAACACATGATGTGTCTCAGAGGGGATGAGGCTGCAAACACATGTGCTGGGCTGCTATGACCTATGTTGGCCCACATGGACAGCCATTGGTTCGGGCTGTGGGCCCAGGATCATTTGGGAGACCAGTTCCAGGCCATTCACCTACCTGGGCCGGGGCAACAGCAGGCTCACATCTGACAGCCCAGAAATAAACATCCAGGTGAGTACCTGGCAGGCTGTAGTGTCTATTATCACCCTCGGTGTCTGAACGGACTTCCTGCTGGTAACCTCATCCAGGTGATCTGCAGTTTAACACCATGGAAAATACCCACATGACAGAACCATTCAAGGAACATGTAAAACGGCACCATGTGGCTACCATGAGGCAATGCTGTGGTGCTGATACAGGAGGCTATAGTCACATCTAACAGCACCTTCAGAGCATAGTTGTCCATGTATTTTAAAATCACAATGGTGAGTAGTCATGGGAAGTAAATTTTCAATCTACCAGAATATTTTTACCAATAAAGACTGTATAGAAAGGTCTTAACAAGGATTAAGAACTAATG
This sequence comes from Sphenodon punctatus, assembly GCA_003113815.1. NCBI lineage: Eukaryota > Metazoa > Chordata > Lepidosauria > Sphenodontia > Sphenodontidae > Sphenodon > Sphenodon punctatus. The sequence continues at coordinate 101,601 of QEPC01014299.1, forward strand.
ACATGAGAGATTTACCTGACCAGTCCTATCTTACCACTGGAGTAAGAGGGTGAGATGGGGGGAGTTGACTAGACCTCTCTCACTTAACTTTCTCCAGATAGAACTTCCCCCTACAGCACCAAACATTTTGCTACTCCAAGTGGCCACCACAGAACCACCCCATAGAATTAAGATTCTATGATTCTAAGGACTCAGCAGTGAAACTGGGTCCTAGGTACAAAGGCAAGGGGGTACAAAATCTCGAAGCACACATATCTGTCAGGACTCAGGAGACACACAGGTGAACTGGCAAAGTAGCAGATTTCTGTTTGAATTAGCATATGCTGCTTTCTTAGCTAGCTTTGCATCTGTATGTCTGGCAACACATTCCTTTAAGGTTCAAAGTAGAGCTGAAATGAACTAAGGGAGCGCCAATGCACCCCATCACCATTTGGGGAGTGGGTGTGTCTTATGGGTGGGGACCCTGGTCCAGGCTCGTAACGGCTGGTAGGGGGCTTCACCCTGCCCTGACCCAAGGGGAGGGTGAATTCGAAGGGTCGAATCACCCGGGCAGGTGGGCGAGGATTAGATCAGTTCTCCTGCTTGCTTTATATGGCATGGTTCCTCTCCACTATACACACAGGTTCAGGAGTCATTGTATGGTTTTTATTGACTATTATGTATATGATGTAATAAAGTTGAGGCCAGTGACTCTTTATCCAAAAGCATGTTGCTATCTGTTCTTATGGGTAGTGCGGGCACAAACAGGTATACCAAATGAATTTCTAGTACCCAAATTAACCCAACATGGGTTACCAATTGTTACCTGTTGTTACCGAATTTGGGTACCCGATATCCTGAAATGTCAACTTCTAGTTCTGGAATGTCAACTTCCATACTGATATTTCAACTCCCAACACCTATTTATTGATTTTCCAATCCAGAAGGGCAACTTCTGGTACTGATTTTTTGACTTCTATACCGATATTTCAACTTTACCTATTTATTGATTTTCTGTCACAGAAAGTTGACTTCTAGTCCCAGAAATTTGACTTCTAGTCCTGATTTTTTTTATTTCTCTCCCAATTTTTTTTCCAAACCAATATACCAATTGGTAATGGAAAAAATTGGTACCAGAAATCACTGACTTCAGGTTTCCAGGTACCTAATCGGTACATGGCTAACCGGTCAGGTACCCAGTGTGGTACTCCAAAATGAGGGTATTATCTATGGGTACTAAATGGGTACCTTGAATTGTGTCCATTTCAGTTCTAGTGCAGAAGTATAACTCCTCCCCTCCCTTTGATTTGTCATGAGTAAACTAGAGTGGAAAACTAAATTGATGAATATTAGAAACATTTATGCTTCACTTATATGTGAAAACAATAATAATTATGTTTCTCTCCTATGTTTTTCCTGATGGTATAAAAAAAATGTCTTTACTAATGTTAACAAAAATTCTGTGGAGGGGGCCCAGAGGCACAGGCAGGGGCAGCAGAACCCCAGGAACCAGTCAGCACAGCAGCAAGCCCCGGACATCATGGAGGAAGCGGGCAGTGGCCCATGGCATCAGGGTGGAGGCGGGAGCTCACAGTAGGGCCAGCATCCAGGGCTTGGAAGGCACAGGGGGTCTCACAGCCACCTACAGGGCACCACAAAGGGACCCAGGGCTGGGTGGCCCACCAGGTGCACAAAGTGGGGCCACTGAAGCATGCCCCGATGGTATCCCAGCACAGACATGTGGTGGGCGACAAGGTAGTATGCCTCGAAGGGATCCTACACGGTGAGTTCCACCTGGACATCAAATCGGGACCACACACAAGCCAGCGCCATCAGCTCCGCCCCGGTGGGCTCCAACAAGCCATAGTCAGCAGCTGGGGGCCACGGAAGGTGACCGAGCTCCAACAGGTGGTAATAGACTGCGCCATGTGACCACTGGTACCCACAGGCCCCGTGAAGACAGCCAAAGAAGGACACAGCCAGGGCAGGGCCCCCCTCCACCAGACAGGCCGTGTAGGTGGCCAGGCTGCACACAGAGAGAGCAAACACGGTCTCCGCCGCAGACCACCCCACATGTGAGCACCTCATCTCTGTGATGCACCCATTGGGAAAGGGATGCAGGCCCAGCATCTCTGCATGCAGCCGGCAATTGCGAGCACTCACCTCATAGCCAAAGTAGCACAGGCCAGAGCTCAGACTCGCATAGACACTTGTGAGGCTGTCCGGGTAGCTCAGGAGCTATTGCACAGCTGGGGAATGCCACAGGTCACACAGGGCCATGGTCTCGCAGAAGGTCCAGCTATGGGGGGCACCAGGGATGGTGGGGCCCGCGAGCCCTGGGGAAGTGCTGCTAGCCATGGTCCAGCACATGGCAGATACTAACTGCAAGGAAATAGGGGCCCAAAAATCCCTGGAGGGACGGGAGGGGAATCAGGGGAGCTCCAAGGCCAAGTGATAAGGCCACAGGCTGCAACATGACACAGCAAATGAGCGAGGCGTGGGGTGTGGACCCAGCCCAGTTTCTGGAACCAAACATAAGTACAGGACAGTCTACAAACTAATCAGGGTGGCGAGGACAACAGGAAGCCAACACAGAGAGGTGAGAGGTGATGACAGCAGGAATGCAGCTGCTGCCTGCACTCCCGGGTGCAGGCTGGACCATGTGCCAGGCCTAGTGCAGGGACCACAGGCGTGCGCAATGGGGAGCCCATTGCCTCCCCACCCCGGTCGCCCTGCAGGAGCCGGGCCAGCCGGCTGGGGGGGCAGAGGCAACCCAGGGCCCCCCGCCCGGTCACCATGTCGTGACCTGGGGGTGGGGTGACACATGCCCCAGCCTATAATGGGTGCAGCTCCGTCCCACCTGGGGCACCATTCACCATGGAGCTGGGACTGTTGGGTGCCTGCGGGATGCACCTAGCAGTCTGCACAGAGTGGTACCGCTCACACATGTACCTCTTGTGTATCCAGACCACAAGGTGCACCTGGCCGCCCGGCTGCATGTGTGCATGGCCAGGAGTGTTGCTAGAGCCTGGAGAGCCCACCACAGGGGCAGGCACTCCCTGGCCCATTTCAGGGCCCAGAGACTGTCTGGGATGGCCCGACAGGCCCTCATCCGTGCCTGGGAGCGGGCTGCTGTGTCCTGCGATGCAGCTGGCCAGCTCCACTGGTGCAGGGAGACCATGGGCTGTGCTTCCCAGCTCTCTCTGCCCATTGTCCAGTGGGTATGGGTCATGGAGCGGGCACAGGGGTGGTGGGCCAGGGCGCTGGCTCAGTGGGAAGAGNCGTGGCCGGACCAGGGCTGCGGCGATCTGCGAGGTGGCCAGGCGCCTCTGATGGAGGAGGGAGACAGCGGGTATGGGTCGCAGAGTGGGCACAGGGGTGGTCGGGCGGGTATGGGTCTCAGAGCGAAGAGGCCATCTGGAAAGCACACTTTCGGATGGACAAACACATCCTCCTGTGACTCGCGGAGCTGTTAACACCCTGGCTGGAGCAGCAGCACACCCCCATGTGGGCCCCCATTCCCATGGCCTAGTTGGTGGCCATCGAGGTCTGGGCCCTAGCAATGCCTGACTCCTGCTGATATGTCTCACAGCACTTCCGCGTCGGGGTGAGCACTGTCGCCGGGATCCTGTGAGACATCTGCGAGGCGGTGGAGGGCGTGCTTCTGGACCGAGTGATCCAGCTGGTGGACCAGGAGGCCGTGATGTCTGGGCTCATGGCTGGAGGATTCACCAACTGCATGGGCGCCGTGGACAGCACCCACATCGAGACCCTCCACCCATCCGATGGGGAGGCCGCAGAATATGTCAACTGACACGGGTACCACTCCCTGCAGCTTCAGGCAGTCGTGGACCACTGGGGATGGTTCATAGACATTTACATGGACCACTCTGGGTGCAGCCATGATGCCTGAATCATGACCATCTCTCCCTTCTATGCCCGGATGTACCACGGGGACTTCGCGGACATGGGGATGACCTGGATCGAGTGGGTGCTGATGCCCCCGTGCATCCTGGGGAACCCAGCCTATCCACTCACCTGGTGTCCAACTCCAAGATATCTTTGGCCCAGGTCTCCTGGATTAAAATAACTTGAAAATTCTTGATGTAAGAGATAAAGTCCATGTTCCCCTGATGAGACTGCCACCCAGAAGAGTTCCAGGAACAAATAGAGAAGACATCAGGTTCATGGCATTGGAAAAATCATGCATCTACTAACAGGTTATCCTCCCTTGGCAAAACAATATCCTGAATAGTAGAATTGGTCAATACATCCACCTTCTGTTTTAAATCAACTAACAGATTATTCATTTGGTCCTTATTTGTCTCTTGAGATACTGATTTGTTTGACAACCTAGCTCCTTTTACTGGAGACAGAAGAGAGATAGACAAAGAGGGAACTGCTATATCTAACATAACTGCTTCCCAAGGCTGGGAGATTGCAGAAGACTCTACGTCTACGTCCATTGCCAGGTTAAGAAGCCTGGTATTAATTGGCGCTACACTCCCCATCCTAGAGTGGCTCCTAGTTACTCTACTAAGTTTTCTAATATTAATATTTATCAAATTATTAGGCTATAAATAAAATATACATGCCACTTTATAGTAATACACAGAGAACAAGGATCCTGCTGAGAAGATTTTAAGGCCAGATTTCCCAGTACTTGATGCCAAAAATCAAAGTCAGATTTTCAAAAAAGAGTTCAAGAAGCGTTCAAAGTAGGAATCATATTTTCAAAAGTTGTTGCTGTTGCTGCTGTGGTTGCTGTTTATTCTTATTCTTCTTATTCTTATTCTCACAATCTAGGATGGTCAAAGGAGGGGAGATAAGGAGGGGAACATAGGGAGAGACTGGGATGCATTCAAGAAATTGAGACGCAGTCGCACAGGTTTACATGCTTAACTTTAGCTTACTTAAAAGAGGAGGTGAGAGGTCCTGAAGACAGTATAAGGAAAAGCATCTGTTAACAAACTATCTGGATGAGGCGCTAGGTAAAGCCTAATGGAAGAGGTAGGTTCAAGACTGTGAGGGAGGCAGCTGAGTGTGTATCCCAGGAGGACGTTCCAAGCATGGGGGTGTTGGGGGAAGCATGAAAGAAGGGGTGAAGGCAGTTAAGAGAGCAAGGGACAAAGTAGCTATCAGTTTCCGTTGTGTCACCTATTTTGAGAGGAGTTCAAGCACAAACAGGTAATGAACATTTGTGAAAATTTTGCCTTAACAGGTGCTGTTGCACCCTGCACTCATGGACTCCTGGGCACATGGAGTTCAGCAGGGTGAAGACATATCTGTGTCCTACCTAATGCCCATCCAGGGTCTAACTCAAACAAATACATGTGAGATAGCCTTGCTGGTGTGTGAAAGCACAAGAACAATATCATCACCAAAACCAGCATCAGGCATGGTGCGTCTACTTGCAAGTGTCACCAATCTCTCTCCTTTCAGGACAGCATGCAAAAATCTGCCTTCTTTAAAAGAAATGTCAACAGAAAAGTGGCTTGTAGGGGAGTACCTTACACGTTTTTAAAAAAATAATAATTTAAATGTATTTATTTATTTATTTATATTTATTGGCCGTCCCCTCATGCCTACGGCATCCCGGGACGGTTCACAACAGATAAAACAGTATAAAATACATAAAACATCAAATATAAATAATTAAAAATACCCCTCTCCCACCTTAATTCCCCACCTCTCTCCCCTCCCACCCTCCCCTCCGAAGGTCTGGGCAAACAGCCAGGTCTTACAGTCTTGGCAAAAAGCCATCCGACCCAGGGCCAGGCAAGCTTCCTCCGGGAGGGAGTTCCAAAGCTGCGGCCCGGCCACCGAGAATGCCCTCTCTATTGTGGCCCCCCGTTTAACCCGGGGGACCTCCAAGAAGGCGCCCCCAACAGACCGCAGGGGGCACCCTGGGGCGCGGAAGGTGAGGCGGTCCCCAAGGTATGTGGGGCCCAGACCATATAGGGCTTTATAAATCAACACCAACACCTTGAATCTGGCTCAGTACGCTATAGAAAGCCAGTGCAGAGTGCGGAGCACAGGTGTAATATGCTCCCATCGCCTCATCCCCGTAAGGAGACGGGCTGCCGCATTCTGCACCAGCTGCAGGCTCCGAACCAGAACCAAGGGAAGCCCCACATAGAGCGCATTGCAGTAGTCTAGCCTTGAGGTGATGAAGGCATGAATAAGAGTGGCCAGGTCAGGCCCGGAAATGTATGGGTGTAGCCTCCGTACCAGATACAGCTTTAGCCACCACCTCCACCTGCCGATCCAGACGGAGGCCCGGATCCAAAACCACTCCCAGACTCCAAACCTGTTGGGCTATGGGAGGGCAGACCCCACACACACACACAACAGAGGGCCCGGCACCTCCCTCGTCCTACCCACTACCATCACCTCCGTCTTATCAGGAATGAGCTTCAGTCTGCTCTGCCGCATCCAATCCACAACAGCCTCCAAACACTGGGAAAGCAACGTATGGCCCCAAACTTCTACCGAACACTGACACAATCACCTATGCAAACCCCACATTCTTGTATTGGATCACTTCCTCAGTATTTACAGTGTATAGGCTATGCTACGTCATTGCTGGCTGTGACCCCTTTGAGGGTTGCATTCCACGCATCTGGGATAACTAGATGTTCCCATTAGGAACGGAGGAGGTATCTGCTGGCTAGCTTACAGCAATGGGGTATATAAGGCTAAAGCTGAAGCTCAGACAGAGGACCAGCAAGGAGAAGTTTGGGGCAGGGAGGAAGTTGTATTTTGAGGCTTGGAAAGTTCACCTCTACACTATCAGGGCATATCATGAAGGTAGTTGGGCAGGTAAGGACAGAGATCTGAACTGAGAGTGCTCAAGGGAAGGGGCAATTAGATTGGCCTTGCTCTCTCTCTCCCCCCCCCCCCCCGGACTTGTTTCCTACTACATTCCTGCCCGGGAGTTTTGCTCCTCCTCTGCCCCCACTCTTGCCTGCTCACAACTCCCTTGCTGCTCAAAACTTATTCACCTCTTCTCCCTTTCTGCCTCCCCCTTCCCCCTGTCTGGAACACCTTCCTTGGAGACATTTGTTCTGCTCTCTCTCTCCCAACCTTCAAATCTCTCCTGAAAACCTACCTCTTCTGCCAGGCTTTCCCTAGCCCATCATGAGGAGGAAATTGCCTCCTCTTCCCTCCCTCCCTCAGAAACCTTCTCTTCCTTTTAACTAAGTGAAGCACATGCACCTGCACTTCTCAATTTCATGACTGTATCATTGGGTGTATTTACACACCCATTTCCCCTGCATGTTTGCTGTTACATGCTGAACTTCCTGTGTGTTTAAATCACTCATCCAGATCTTAAACATCTGGTTCTTTGAACTTCTGCGTAGAACTTAACCCAGAACCTTTGTGTGAAAAACGTTCTCCTGGTAAACTGCTTTGCTCCAGGCAGCTGTGGTCACTTGGATTCCAAAGCAGCCCCTCACGTCTACAGTTGCAGCTACTTTAGGCTGCCTCAGGGCAGTGTTTGTGTGAAGAATGCATCCAGGAACTGCCTCAGGGTGTGTGTGAAGAATGCATCCGAAACCTACTTTTGGACTTGTAAACCCAGAAGTCTGAAAGACCAGAACTTTAAGGTGTGTATAAAAATGCCCATTGTCTCTCCCTATGGCCATTTGTACACGGACGGGGGGTGGGGGGGATGGGGGGGATGGGGGTGCCCTTGCAGGGGTGGGGGTGTCCTTTTACATGGACACCCACCCACAGAGCCTCCTCCAGTTTTCCGAATGGCCCTGTGGGTTTAGATGTGTGGATAGTAGGTGTAGATGGGTGTGTGCTGGGAGTGTGTATGCACAAAGCCCCACTGCTTGTGGTGTTTACTCAGGTACACACCTGGCACACACCCACCACCGACCCATTTGCACACCTGCCGGAACACCCAGTGGTGGGTGGGGTTGTCCGTGTAAAACCAGCCTTTGTTCCCCTCTCCCTTGTCTTCTCTCCAATTCGCTCTGCAAATAGACCGGGAAGGGATCTCAAGGGTGAGCTTGCCCAAAAGCACAGCAAATGACAAAAAGACAACATGAGCCTGTCTGATTCCTATGTAAGTGTGGGGAGCAAAGGGGCTGAAGGCTGCAAAACGGTGTGTAGTGTCCCTGCTGTTTCCAATTCCCTTCCTGATGTCTGTGAAAGGAGATCAGCATGGCCATCCTGGAGAGTGCAGCTGAGGTTTTGGATGTACTGTGACTCCAGGCCAAAGGGGGTGGGGGTGGGGGATATAGCTTTCAGTACTCAAAACCATGTTGTTATGAGGCAGAATTTATCATTTAGGCTTCAACTCCCCTACCTTGCACTGTGTCTGTGACCCCTGGGCTGTGATTTTGGCACACTCCGAGCAGGGAGACAGGGGAGCTCTCACCACTGGGGAGAAAAAAAAGCAAACCAATGTTGGCAGACGATTTGTTCTTCCAGTTCTTAGGTGGGAAACATTGTGACATTTTTCTGTATATGGACTTCCAGGGAATTTACTTCAGTGCTAAGCTTTTTCAGAAAGTAGAAAGAGGGTCTCAAGGCTTGGTATTCTCTAGAGCTGAAACAAATACTAGTTTTTTAAATTGTGGGTATTATTCACATTTTATATAGCCCTCTAAAAAGCCTAAAGAATGTCTACAACCTGAATCGGTATTTGCATATTCGCTTGGATATTCTTGCTCACTTTCTTTATTTTGATTCGGTAAATCAAATCAAATCAAATCAAATTTATTAGTGGCATATCCACAGGACGTAGCCATGAAATGGAATATGGGTACAATTATAATTAAAATAACATAACATCAAAAAAGAAGAGATACTATACAAATATTAGATAAACAAAAAACCTAGCAGATATTTAGCATAAAGTTTGCTTATAATTGGAAGCGAACTAATGGACCGGTAATTCCCCGGAAACCCCCTATCTCCCTTTTTGAATACTGGCACAACCACCGCCTTCTCCCAGCCAGATGGAATGATCCCAGAATTATTGATTGCGTTAAAAAGCACTACCAAGGCTGAAACCCACCCATCCTTGAACCTCTTAATTAGATCCAATTGAATCAAATCAAAGCCTTTCTTATTTTGGCCCGACTCTATCAAAGCAAATACCTCTTCTGGAGTAACAGGGGCCCAGTTCTCCTCAAGATCAATCATACCCAAAGGGGCTGAGCTTTCACTGCATGGCCCTTGAGTTCCAGAAAAAAGTTTACCAAAATAACTCCCCTAAACTGGGAGTAATTGTAATCTGTCTGTAGGTCGAATCCCCTCTAATGGCCCTATTGACTATCTTCCAAAAGGAAACAGAGTCTCCCCTGTCTGCTGCCTGTATTAACCTATCCCAATTTGCTTTTTCAAAGTCCCGTTTCTTGTCCTGCGAAAGTTTCTTATAATGACTTTTACATTAATAAAAGCTTTTGGGGGGAACATGATTGCCATTTGATCGAGCTTCCTTAAATAATCTTTGTAACTCCTTTTTCTGATCCCAACAATCTTTATCAAATCATGCACAAGACCTGACAGCTAAGTGGTTCTGGTAAGGCTTTGATCGATTACCCTCCAACCAGGGGCGCAAAAAGGAAATAAGTTCCCCCAAAACATCTATTACGCAGGATGCGGCATTGGGATCTAAAATCTGGGCCCTCATATCCTCACAATGGGAAGATATCAAAATCACCTCCACTTGTTGTGCAAAAGTTTCATTCCAGGAATTCTTAATATCTTTATTTTCAAAAGGAGGAGAGATTATCTGAGAGGGCTTTGTGCTACCAGATTTAATATGGCCTTCTAACAGTAAGGTCAATGATAACGGTAAGTGATCACAATATAATAATGGATTAATGATAAAATAAAAAATAAAAGGAAAAGCATTCTGCGAGACTACTATATAATCATTTACACTTACCCGATGCCCTATAAAGGTAAAAGTCCCCGGGTGGTCCTTGACAAAGGAACCATTTAATACTTGCAAATTTAAGCTCACTAATAATTTTCATTTATCTGGGTATCCAATGAAAGTCCAGTTCCAAAAGAGTGAGACATTTTACAGTAAGGAATTGATAAGACTGGACCCCTACATCCCCCCAAAATGGGTACTCCCCCCCCACTCTTGCTATGTAAACTGAGGCCAAGGGACCTGAGAGAAAGGGCATGCAAACAGCCCCCAGGGACCAACAGAGGCCGGAGAACATGGGGATAGAGGTTTGACAGGGAAGCCCCCCCATACGAGGTGCACAAGCAGAATGGGAGGGGGGTTGCAGGAGAAAAGTAAAAGGAAGGATCGGGCCCAACCACCCTAGCCCCTAGCAACAAGGGACCACTCATGGAAAAATACCAGCCTAAGGTTGAGAAACAGATTGGAAGGGAGAGCCCTCTGAATAAAGAATGGGGTCGTTAAGGAGAAGGGCTCTCCCTGTTGTGACAAAGGACTGGTAGCCATGACTCAGTGCTGCAACCTCTGATCCCTGCATTCCCCACTGTACCCTAAAGGACTGTTGTTAGCCCTACCTCCCCTCCCTGTGTCTTTTGTTTATAGTTTCCCCCTGCGTCAAAGATATCTTGTCCATCTTGTATAGCCCTTTTTGTCATGGAAGTAACCTCCCCTCGTTAGCCCAGGGAACACTCCAAACGACCTTTCGTAGCCTCCCAAACTCCTTTGTCTGCACCCTTTAACTGCCCTTGTTTTTTTCCTCAACCTTTGAGAAAACTTGGAATCCAGATACGTGTAGGTCACTCTCTGTGCGTGTCTGAGTTAAGATTTCTTCCAGACTCTGGTCTGCCCCTTCTTTCTTCCTCCATCCCCTGAATTCTGCTGGATCCGTGGGCTGCCTGTCCCATCTCAACAGGCAAGGAAAGGTACCTGCAGGTCCAGACTTTCCCAGCCAACTGGGGAAGCCCTTTTTCTCCCTGTCTCTCTCTCTTTCTCTCCTTTCGCGTTCTCTCGCTCCCCCCTCACTGAGCCAACACTGGAACACCCCCCTTTCTCCCTACAATCCCCACAAGCCGTTTGTGTTTTCCCCTTGTTAGAGCCTGCCAGCCAGACTGGGGCTATGTTTCGCTATGTTACCTATATATCAATAAACTTGTTATTATTGGAGACCTGTCTCTCTCGCTCTCTTTCTATTTGGGGAGGGTACATAAACTTCCTGTAGCGCATACTGTCCTCAGCTTGATCCTTTGAACACGAGGGGACCCCCTAATTTGGCTAACTCCCCTAAATTTAAAGATAGAGCAGATATTGGGGAACCAACCCCCCAATAATCTCACGTGGCAGGGGGTCTCATGTTAATAGAATAAGATCCTCATCACGGGCTCCCAACCTGGCATTAATTAAAATCTCCTGCAATAGCAAATATTGCTCTAGGATAATCCAAGTGTAAGTTCCCCAAGAACTCTTCCAGTTTGGACCATACCACCTTATCAAATGTCCCAGCATTTTCAGGAGGAATATAAACTGGCAGTACTATTAGAAGGAACTCCTTTTATTTAAGCACTAAGCCCACAGCCGTGGGGGGGAGTTCTAGGTTCTTTTCAACTGCCAACCCTAAATCCTCATCAATGAGGCAGGCAACCCCCCCACTAGGATGGCCTCTAGATCTACAGGGACATGCTGGGACTAGATAAGAGAGATATCCCACAAGTACTGTGGACTCCCTCAACCAAGTTTCCTTCAAGAGAATAATATATTTAATCAACACTGCAACAAATGATTTATCACTAATATGATTTGATCATCCAGCTATCTTCCAGGAGCATAGACTGAGGAGAAATATTTCAGACTCAGTCGCCCCTGTATATCAGCAGGTCATACCTACTGCCCCTTCAGCCGAGAGTTCCTCGACAGTACTGGTCAAAGGGCAGTCGATCACCTATTGATGCAGGTCTTCCACCCTTGCTAGATCGCCTTCCCCTATATTCAATGGGGGAGCACTAAAAACCTCCTTCTACAATGCCTCCCCCAGAGGACCACCCTGCTGCTTCCCCTAAGAAACCTGGGGCTCAATAAAAAGGGAGATCAGATTGGAATTTAAGATTTCCCTAGTACATTGAGTCCCATTTTCATCGCCTCTATCTGTCTCCATTCTCTGTGGAAATGGTGCCATATCTATAATCTTCAGAAGATCCACAGAAGGGGAAGATGGCTTAGCCAAATTGATCTGCCTCTGTTCAACTGATGGATGGGACAGGGGCTGATTAATATTTGCATTACTGTCAATGTTATGGGTTCTCCTATTTATTTTGGACCCTGCTTCCCCTAGTCGTTGCTCTTTCATTCTCAAATTCCTATCAGAGTTATAAAAAGTACATTTAGCCATAGGGAGAGTTAAATCTGCTATAACACATCGTGACAAATAACCTCCCATTAATATAACAGCGGAAAGTCTTCCAAAATCCTTTGTGCTAATCTAGCAGATTTTAAATACAAAATTCATTGCTGTGACCTATTACAGGAAAACACTTTTTGAAAATAAGGGATCTGCCAAAGAGGGATTTTGTAACCCAATATATCCATCAGATACCTTTGGATCTGAAATTTTGTATTCCAACTTGGGAAAAAACCATTTGGCAAGGGAAAATTTTTAAGAAGAACTGCCCTATCATTTGCCTGTATATCTCTATGGGAAGGCACACCTATGGGGATCTCTAATTAATCTTGTCTGCTAAAATCAAACCTAGTCGCCGGTAAGGGATCTTCTGGGCAAGAAGAGAATGAAAGCTTTAGCTGATGGGGGGGAAATTCCTCACAACAGGAGGGGGCAACTGGACCTTAGCCTGTAACTGGTCTCGAGGTTTGACTGCTAAAGCAGAATCGATAACCACTTAAAGTTGACTTTTCTGGGTATCGAGTAAGGTGGTAATTTTGACCAGTTGTTCAATCAGCTGCTTCATCATCTCTCCTATGAGGAAGCATTGCAACCCCAACATTTCAATTAAATGTGGGGATTTAGATATAGAATCACTAAAAGGGGAGCAACCTTCTACTGGTGAATTAAATACAGAAGAATCCAATGGGAAATGGATAGTTCTCCTGGCCTCCTTAGAATGGACTGACTTCGTCCTAGTGCCAGGAGAAGGCCGTTCAACTAAATCGTCCATAGAGGGGTTGATGATAAAGGTATCTAAATGGAGCTGCTTTTGGGAGGGTTGCAGCTCCAAATATCCACCTTATGCTGACTGCCTTATCCGTTTGGTCATACTTGAGCAAAACAAAAGCAGAACTAATACCACTTAGTCTATTGAATACAGCAACCCTTCTTTCTTCCAAATGTACCAAATAATCCTTTACAATGACCCAACAACTAAGCTAAAATTAAAAAAAAAATATTAAAAAATATTAAAAAATTGTCCTACCCCTTCACGGGGTATGTTCATGGGAGGCCTATCCCCAGGGAGAAAAAGATTGAGCTGCCCCTTCATGAGACACGCTCATGAGAAGCTTAAACCTGGGCAAAGAAAGAGAAATAATCCTAGACCTTCGTGATGCTCACTAACAAGGAAAAAAACTTCCAAATTAAGCAGAAACAGCGACGGCTGCCCCTACGCCCCGCCGGCCCCTAAGGCTGTGTGCAGCCTTTAGGCGCACAGCCCTTAGGTGCGCCACCCTGGTGCATGCCCCTGGTGCCGCCGGCCGCAGGGGGTTCTTGTATAGGCAACCTGGAAGTTCAAAGTGCCCAGGACACTAGGCACAGCCCAGCCGATGCTCTGTCCCACAACAGAGGTCTGGTCAATGAGTCCTCCACTCACTCCGGGCTGCTATATGGTTCCATGGTTCACCACCTACCCCCTGTAAATAAAACACAATTGCCACGCTCCCTCGGTTTGCTAATTTCAGTTATTTTGGTATTTCGGTTACTTTGCTTTGGCAATTGCATAGGTGCAATACTGCTAATAGTGCTGAAATGGCAGAAATGCCAAAATGGCCAAATAACTGAAATAACCAAAATTGTTCTCATTTTTTTTGATACCTAAGAGCAGTTTTTATCCACTGTGTTGGGTTTGTGTCAAATAGTGAAAATCCGACATTTTTTACAAAAATTTCCCACAGATATTTGTTTCAGTTCTACTGTGCCTGCAATGTGTGCAGCCCTGGACCCCAAGACAAAGGGCGTAAACAGACAGACAGCAGCTCCACTTTTTCCCACTTCAGCCTACTTCACCCCTGGAATGACCTGTCTGTTTGAAGAGCGACCACCAGATATGCAAAGCAAAGCAGGCAGCGGCTGCTCCAGTGTAGTCCTGGAGGTGGCACTCTGGAAGATCCGAGAGCACACCTTTCTGAGTGAGCTGGCCAAAGCCATGGCAACAAGCAAGCATAAAACCCCTGTCCATCTAAATGGGTCTTTGTGCCCTGGCCAAACATGATCCTTCCCAGATCATAGATGCCGGTGGACCAAATGGCCAGAGCGGCTGTATCCACCACATCCCATTTCCATAGTTACCATAGCAGAGGGTTGGCTTACCAGTCTGTTTGTTCCCAAGTCAGATCTTGCCTGGGGCAATGGGAAATCGTGTTTGCTGCCTGAGTACTCGGTTCATCCATGCGCCGGGCTCTCTGTCTGAATGCAGCCAAACCCATGAGTACTAGAGGTGTGCACCAGGGGCCCATGTCATTTTCATTTTCATTTGTCATTTTTGTTACTTACATTTGTCATTTTTGTTTTTATAAATATTAAACTGTCGCTTTTGTTTTTGCTTTCATTTTTGTTTTCTATTGGTTTCAATGGAAAACACATTTCTGGCTTTACCTTTTTTGTTTTCCACTATATTTGGCTGAAACATGTAGTGAATATACTAGGGCTGTAGTGGCATGCTGCTGCGGCAGCTGTTACCGACGGAAACCCCTATTCCACACATCACGGGACGGTTCAGAGAGACAGCTTTCCATCGGCTGAGACTGTGGTTTGCTGTTAATGGTGCCGCGCATCGGAACTGGTGAACGGAAGCGGAACTTTTGCGGATTCTAATAAGAAGCTTCACCAACTTCCCTTTCCTTTGATCGTGGAATCTTTGTGGTTATCTGATCATTGTATCATGTTTCCGCCACCCGGAATACAAGGATCCGGCGGCATGATCAACCCTCGGACCCTGACGACACCCACATGCCCAATTTCATTGGCTAGGGCTTTCCCAGAGAGACATGTCCCGCCTTCACCATTAAGTATAAATAGGTGTGTTTGTAGCTTGTTTCTCCCTCTTGATCCCCAATCACAGTGAGAGTGAGTGACTGTTGGAGCTGCGCCGCCAGTGTCTGTGTTTGTTAACACACTCTGATCTTCAGCGCTCCACGACAAAGCACCGCAGTGACTCAACGAGAGAGAATTCATTATGTGTACCAAATTCTGAAAAGACTGAATAAAGGAATCCAATTTTAGTAGCAGTTGAATTATTTTATTTTGCAAAAATCTTCATATACATTCTTATCTGTAATTTCTTTGCCTCATATTTAATGTAGATGAAATTTGGAAGGTTTACACCCCTTCCAATACTTACTATTCCTGATAACTTGAGGAAGGATTGAATAAAGGGTCCCGGTGGTATAAGCAATTAAATTATCAATGTATGTCTGACTGTAACAACTTTGTAGTCCAATCAGTGTATATGAAATTTGGCAGGACTTTATACCACACCTTCACAATCATCTCTGCCAAATATCCGAAAGATGTGATAAAAGGCTCCAATTTTATATGCCTGCACAGCATATTCAGAGAAGCGGTCTATGCCATGGATTCTCTTACATGTCACTGTGGTATAAGATCTGTTTGTGATGCCAATTGGCCAGCATAAATGTCAACAAAATATCCTAATTCTGTGCTGTGACCATTCCAACATCTCTCCCCCACTTGTTACTGGGAAGCCAGAAGTATCTGTTTAAGAAAGTCAATAGAAATTGTCTTATGTCCTCTGTCACAGTGCTACAGGATGTGATTGTGATGATAATTCGCCAGCCTTGATGTGTAAACTATGTCTCCTGATAGCTGGATGCTATCACCAAAGTCCCAGTTATGTCCCTTCTATGCCCAGGGCTGCCTCCTATGCCTTCCTCGAAGCCACTACCAATTGGTCCTATAAAGCTAGAAACATGTAGTAATTGGCCAGTGATTGTGTCTGTCAGTCTTTTGGGTTGCTCCACAACTTCCCTCATACGGTCTCTCTCCCCCTGCTGTTCAGGGTGCCTGCCTCTGACTGGCACTCCATGTACTGCTATTTATCTGAATAATGGTCTTCACAGGGACAACATCAATTGCTTATAAAATTGGGTCCCTTTATCAAATTGTCCTGTAGCTTGGTAGAGACTACAGGGTATGTGATACATTCCTGCCAAATACCTTGTAAACAGGATGGAATATACAAAAGTTACAGCTGGAAATGTATTTTCACATTCATGTCTTATACCATCAGAACCCTTTATTCAATCATTCTGAAAATTGGTAGGTATGTTAAGCTTGTGTAGAGACATAATATACATAGGTGTCATGCAGATTCAATGGAAGACAAAGAAGTTGTAGCCATGAATGTGTATGGACCTTTTCTTAAAATCACAACATTTTATTGCTTTTAAAATCTGTTTCCTTTATCTAATCATTTTGAAATGTGGTACACATAGTGCCCTCTATTGGAGGTACACGCTCCCCAAGTGTCATCAGAATTGAATAAGAAACAAAAAACTTATAGCCAGAAATACGTTTTTCAGTTTTTCCCTTTATTTAAAAATAAAATGTCATTTTTCATTTCTATTTTTGTTGTTATTATTTGTTGTTTTCATTTTTTCAATAATGATAATAAAAATAACAATTGTCATTATTGTTACTGTAATAACAAAAATGACATGCACACTCCTAGGAGTACGTGCAGCTCCAATTTTGGCCACCCATGTTCCTGCTCCATGGTTCCAATCAGCTGCCTGTCCATCTAAAATCACCCTAGGTGTATGTAAAACACTGCCATATTGATTTGGTAATATTTTACACCCTTTTTTGCATTAATGTGAATGACTAGTCAGGCAAGGGAGAGTTCTATGCTAAGTTTTTTCCTTTCTTTTCAAAGGCAAAACATACCTACACAGGGCTAGAGTCTAGTGTGGCAGCAGAGGGGTGTGGGGTGAGGGGCACATGAATACTCAGCACCCCTTCCTGAGGAGAAGTTTGTTTCCTGTGTGAATTAGAACTAAAGCTGATGAACCTCCTCCCATGTATTACCAAATATAATTTGGGGGGAAACTTTGAGGATAGGGGGTGATTTCAGACGTTACGAGATCACGGTGAACCACACTGAACCACGCTCAACCCCCCCGCGGGGCCAAAGGGCCCGGAACGTCTGAACAGCGTGCGCCAGATGTTCATCACGCTCAATACCCACATGGGGTCAGGTTCAACCACGCTTCCCGGGCTAGCCGGGGGAAGGTCTCGGGAAGCGTGGTCAAACCAACCCCCACAGGGAACCAAGCAAAAGTAACGTCTGGACGCCAATCCCCCAGCGGAACCAAAAAAATGGAGCCCCGGCCGGGGACGAGGCACGCAGCGTCGCTGCCAGGCAACCAGCACCAACACAAACACCGGAGGGAGATTTAAAGCGAGAGCAGCAGCAAGCAAGCGTGGCGGGATGGAGCGAGGAGGGAAGCGGAAGAGAGCGGAGGCACGAACAGCGACAGCGGCGGGACAGGAGGCGGAGGACGTGCAGCCAGGCCCAGCGATGCAGGCGGAGGGGGCACAGGTGCAGGAAGGGGGCACACGGGAGCACCCGACCAGGGAGGCGCCCCGGGAACACCAACCACAGCTGCAGCCGGGTCGCGCCGCCCCGGGGACAGCGGCCGGAACAGGCCCACAGGAGGCACCCAGGAAACGGGTAAGGGCACCCACTGGGAGGGGAACAGGGGGCACAGGGGAACCCCCTGTGGAGGGGGCCGGGGGGACCCCGGGCGGAAGGCAGGGGGGCAGGGGGACCCCGGGCGGAGGGCAGGGGGGCAGGGGGCCCCCGAGAGGGCCCACACCCTCACCCAGCAACCAACCACCCCCCTTCCCCCCCCCAGACACGAAAGTCGGCCCGGGCGGACGAGCCCCAGGAGGAGCCCGGCCCCCGGCCCCCGGAGGCGCACCCCCAGGAGGAGGTGGAGGAGGAGCAGAGGCAGGTGCAGCATGAGCTGCACCGGGAGGAGGAACAGCAGGGGCCCAGCCGGAGGAAGGCCTATCACAGAGGGGGACAGTGGGGCCTCCAGGAGACCCGGGACTTCATACGGATCTGGGGGACCCTCGAGTACCAGGTGGAGCTCGCAATAAACCAGCGCAACGAGCATGTCTACCGGGACATCGTGCGCGACATGGAGGCGGCGGGGCACGAGCGCACTGTCAACCAGTGTCGCTCGAAGGCCAAGGAGCTCAAGAGGGGGTACAAGGCCCTCAAGGACAATAACAGCCGCTCCGGCCACGGGGCCCGCACCGCCCCCTACTACGATGCCCTGGACCGCATCCTTCACATGAAGGGCTCCATCGTTGCCCCACGCCTGGTGGGCAGCGCTGTGGTCCAGGGCAGGGAGCGGGCCGAGGTACCCCCTCCCCTCGCCGCCCGCCCGGTAGACACGAGCTCAGGGGACCCCCACCCCCAGGAGGACCACCCGGGACCCGCAGAAGCCCCAAGGCCCCCCCCCAGCAGCAGCCCGGAGACATCCCAACGCCGGGCCGGCCAGGCGGAGTCGGAGGTCGGCACCTTCACCACCCTCAGCCAGTGGTCCCAGGGGGAGCACTCCCAGGGTGAGGCGCCGGGCTCCGAAGGCTCGGAGACGGACATAGAGGGTAAGCGGGCCCCCAGGGCAGGGGGGGGGCAGGACCAGGGGGCCGGTGGCAGGGGTGGGGGCCCTGCTGCAGGGGCCACAACCAGCCCCCTTCACCCGCTCCCCCCTCTCCCGCCCGCAGGACATGGGGAGCCCCAGGACCGGGCCAGCGAGACGGTGCAGGCCCCCGCGGAGGGCACAGGAGAGCAGGTGCCGGACCCAGGTAAGGCGGGAGGGCTGGGATGGCGGGAGGGCCCCCCGGGCGCCAGCCCAGGGGGGCCTCCGGCCTCAGTGGGGGAGGGGGGGCAGGGGGCCCCGGGACCCGACCCCGCTAGGGGACAGGGCCCTGCACTGACCCACCCGCCCATTTCCACAGGGCAGCCCCCGCGCGCGGCGCCTCCGCCGGCCGCGGCCCCAGCCCAGCGGATGCGGGAGTACCGGGCGCGGGTCCGCAGGCGCAGGGAGGAGCAAGCGGAGGACATCGTCCGCAGGGCGGAGGAACAGGGGGAGCGCATGATCGCCTCCGTGGACCGCATGGAGGCGGCCATAGAGCGGTCCATGGAGAAGGCCCTGGAGACAGACCGCCGGCTGGAGGCGGAGGTGCGCCTGGAGCGGAGGCGGGAGCGCCGGGAGCACCAGCGGCAGCAGGGGCTGCTCAGGGGCCTCCGGCAGGACATACAGGGCATGGTGCGGGAGCACAGTGCAAAGATGGACAGGTCCCACGACATTGGGACCTCCCTGCTCCTGCATGCGGGCACCATGTGTGCCTACGTGATGGCCGGCGCACCTCCGGGCGCCCTGCCCGCCCAGGTCCCCATGCCGGGCCCCTCGGCGCCCCCGGGCCCAGCCCTGCCGCCCCTGGCGCCCCCCCGGCCCCAGGGCCCTCGCATGCGCCTCCCAGTGCCCCCGGGCCTCCGGAGGGTCCAGCCCCCCCGGGGCGCGACCGGGGCACCGGGCACAGCTGCCCATCCGCCGCCCGGCCCCCTGCCGGGGCCGGGACCGGCCCAGGACACGGCAGGGGACACGGACAGTGGGGGGGAGGGGAGCTCCCAGAGCTCGGTGGGCCCAAGCGGCCGCACGAGGGGTCGGCCCAGGAAACGCGGGGGGATGGTGGGAAGGGGGGGGAGGGGGAGGGCCACATGAGGGCGGGTGGTGGACGGGGTCACGGGCACGGGGGTGGGGAGGGGGCACAGGGTGATTGTGTGAACTGTGTGGGCAATAAAGTGGTGTAAATAGACAGTTGTCCCCGGCCCGTTTGTGGGGGGGACAGGGCTGTGGGACCGCGTGTACAGGGGCATGGGCACGGAAGGGGGGGTGGGGCCCCCAGGGGCGGGAAGGCCCTCACAGCGGGCCCCCCCGGGCGATGTGGGTTGCAAGGGCGTTCCGGATCCTTTTGGCATACCGGTACTCCCGGGGGTTCCCTGCGTTCACGTACAGGGGAACAGGACCGGGGGGCCGGTGGGGCTCGGGGTACTCCAGGGCCGCCCCCTCGGTCTCGCACACATTGTGCAGAACGCAGCAGGCACCGATCACCAGGGCGGAGGTGGGGACGGTGAAGTCCAGGCGGCCAGCTATACTCCTCCAGCGCTGCTTCAGGGCCCCGAAGGCACGCTCCACCACGGTCCGGCTGGCACACAGGCGGGTATTGTATACCTGCTCCGCAGGGGTGCTCGGGACAGGGTAGACCTTCATCAGCCAGCGGGTCAGGGGGTAGGCGGGGTCCCCCAGGATGCAGGGGGGCATGGGAACACCCTCGATCCACCTCATGCCCATGTCCGCGAAGTCCCCCCGGTACATGCGGGCATAGAAGGGGGAGATGGTCATGATCCTGGCGTCGTGACTCCG
The DNA here is from genome assembly GCA_003113815.1 of Sphenodon punctatus. Taxonomy (NCBI): domain Eukaryota; kingdom Metazoa; phylum Chordata; class Lepidosauria; order Sphenodontia; family Sphenodontidae; genus Sphenodon; species Sphenodon punctatus. Next base: position 122,194 of record QEPC01014299.1, read on the forward strand.
GCCGGAGTTGCCCGTGTAGATGTCTATGAAGCGGGCCCGGTGGTCCACCACCCCCTGCAGGTGCAGGGAGTAGTATCCGTGCCGGTTCACATACTCCAGGGCCTCCCCCGCGGCCGGGCGCAGGATCTCGATGTGTGTGCCGTCCACGGCTCCGATGCAGTTCGGGAAGCCCCCGGCCGCGAAGCCAGCCATCACAGCGCCCTGGTCCAGGAGCTGGATGGTCCTGTCGAGGAGCACGCCCTCCACAGCCTCGCACACATCCCGCACGATGCAGGCGACCGTGCTGAGCCCCACCCCGAAGTGCTGGGACACGGAGCGGCAGGAGTCGGGCGTTGCGAGGGCCCAGACCCCTATGGCCACCCGCTGGACCATGGGGATGGGCTCCCGCATGGAGGTGTGCTGCCGCTCCAGCCAGGGCGTGAGGAGCTCCGCTAGGCGCAGCAGGGTGGCCTTGCCCATCCGGAAGTGGGACCCCCACTCGGCCTCCCCCCAGTGGGCCTGGGCCCGCTCCCACCAGGCCTGGGGCCGCTCCGTGACCCATAGGCTCCGCGCTATGGGCATAGCCAGCAGCGCTGCCCGGCGGAGGGTCTGCGTTGCCCAGCGGAACCGCCTCGCGGCCCCTCGGAGCGCAGCGGGCCGGGTGAGGCTCCGGCAGGCGGCCAGCCACGCCCCCCAGGCCCGGCGCCGAGCCCTGAGCCGGGCACGGACTCTCCTGCGGGCCTGCTGGCCCCGGAGGCGCACGCCAGCCCGCAGGGCCAGGACATAGCGCAGGCGGACGGCCAGGTGCACCCTCTCGGTCAGGAGGCACAGCTGCTCAGTGTGGTCACGGTGCCACTCAGCCGCGAGCGCGAGGAACATCCAGTTCCCACCTGCCCTATCGCGCTCCATGGTGCTGGGGCCCCGGTGGGGGCTGGGAGCGCTTATGGCGGCCCGGTGCTGGTGGCTCCGCCCGGGGGTCGGCCTCGCGGGCCTGCGCGCGCCCTGTGCCGGTGCGTTCCGGCTGCTCCCGCCCCCAGCACCCCGGGCCCCCTCCCCTCGCTGTTTGTAGCGGGATGGCCTTGAAGGTGCGATTAGGCAGACAGAGAGCTCGCTGTTGTTCTCTGCAGCTGTGCCGGGCCCGCACCCCACGCCTCGCTCTGTTGTGCTACAATGTTGCGGTGCGGGCCCGTGTTCCCTGTCCCGGGGGCCGGGCCGAGCCTCTCCCGGCCCTGGGCAGTCTGTGTGCCCTCCGGGCTCCGTGTCCCATTCCCTGTTGTGCTGGACCATGGCTGGCTGCCCATCCATGGGGCTCCCGCTGTCCGGCCCCCAAGGGGCCCCCCATATCTGGGCCTTCCGCGAGACCATGTCTCTGTGCGACCTGTGGCACACCCCTGCCGTGCAGCTGCTCCTGGCCGGGCCGGGGAGCCGTGCAGGTGCCTACGAGAGCCTGAGCTCCGGGCTCCGTTACTTTGGCCATGTGGTGAGCGCCCGTGATTGCCGGCTGCATGCGGAGGCCCTGGGGCTGGCTCGTTTCCCCGAGGGGCGCATCCCGGAGGTGCTGTGCGCCCATGTGCCCTGGAGCGCCTCGGAGACCGTGTCAGCGCTGGTGGTGTGTGGTCTGGGCGCCTACTCGGAGTGCCTGGCCGAGGGTGGCCCTGCCTTGGCCGTGAGCTACTTCTCCTGTGTTCACGGGGCCCGTGGGTACCAGCGCACCCGTGGGGCGGCGTTCCAGCGGCTTCTGGAGCTGGGGCATCTTCCGTGGCCCCCTTCTGCTGCCTGCTGTGTGCCGGAGCCCTCCGCGGTGGAGATGTCATCCCTGTTGGCGGTGTGGGCGCGTGTGGATGTGCAGCTGGCCCTCACCATGCCCGATCCCTTCGAGGCCTACTACCTGATCGCCCACTACATGTCCTTGCAGGGGTACCGCCGGGGCATGCTGCACTGGCCCCACCTGGTCCACCGGGCGGGCCACCCGGGCCCTGGGGCCAGCGGGGCCCCCGGCAGCGGCCCGTGAGCCCCGCGTCGCTGGCCTGCCCCCCCCGGCGTGGTGCCCCCGTGTGGGCTCCCGCCCCGGCCCGGGGGGGGGCCCTGGTCCCCGCTGGCCGCTCCCGACCTGCGGACCCCACCTCGGTGAGCTCCCGCCCGCCTCGCTGCTTGCTGCTGCCCCTGGCCGTGGTCCTGGGCCCCCTCCATCCCCGTGACTCCGTGGGTGCTGCCTGAGCGTCGCTGGTGCTGCGGAGGAGCACCGCTGGACCCGGCTGCCCTGCCTGTGCCAGCCTTTGACTGTGGGGCCCCCTTCCTCCTCCTCCTGGCGCCCCTCCGCCGGCCTCGCTGTGCTTTGGGGGCCCCCAACGTGCCTTGCTCCGGGGGTCCGCCCCCCCCCCCCGAGACTGCCTCTGTTCCTGTGGGGGCACCTCCTTGGACTGGACTGGACTGGGGTGGTGTGGGGGTGGGGGTTGCTGCTGTCTGTGCCTTGCCCCGTGGTGGTGCCCCCCCCCCCCTGCCGGTGTTCCGGGTGGGGTTTTCCGGGCGCCCCTTCCCGGCCTTTCCCTGGTGTGTGTGTGTGTGTGTGTGTGTGTGTGTGTGTGTGCCCGGGCGTGTGGCCGTGCATTGTGCCCCGCTGCGGGACCGCTGTGTGAGCCGGCTGTCAGCCTGTTCTCGCTCTTCCCCCCTCCCTTCCCGTTTCCCTTGTGTGGGCGTTCCCTTGTGTGCCTTGTGGCTTCGTTTGCCCTCAGTCGGCCATGTCTGTGTCCCGCCCCTGCCCGGTGCCTTGTGGGGGTTTAGCGCCCGCCGGGGGTTCGGCTGCACGTCTGTTGTGCTGCCACGGGCCGCGATGGTGCGGCCCGGTTCCGGCCCGTGGTCCCGTTCCCGGCACGTCTGTTTGGGTCGTTTTCCAACCCCCGGGCGTGCTTGCACTGTTCGCCCCCCCTGGTGGTTCGCTGTGGTGAACCGGCCACCCGTAACATCTGAAAGTACCCAGGGATGTGCTTGGGTGCTACTGCAAGGACAGTCCTCATAATGCTCTGCCATTGGCATAAGTCCTGTTGAAATGAAAGGGACTTATGCTGTGGGGTAGAACCGTTTGAGATGATCACAGGGTGATTTCAGGCATTAGGGGTGGGCGCTTTCACCATGGGCCGTGGGGTGGTTCGGATCATGGCTGGGGGTGAAGGGGCACACCAACAGACTTGCGCCCCATTGCTCCCGGACATGGTCCGAACCACCCCATGTCCCATGGTGAAAGCGCCCGCCCGTAATGTCTAAAGTGGCCACCCCCCGAGGGGGTGGAACTTCATGGCCCCGCCCCCTGTGTTCCCCAGAGGCCCTCCCCCCTCCCGACGGGCAGTGGCAGCAGCCAAGTTGACCAGTGCTGCAACCACAGGTGGGGGTGACCCCCATTGACTGCGGAGAACGGTAAGTAACCAGATGTTACTTTCCATTCACCACAGCCATGGTGGCCTTTCACCACACTTCTCGACCTCCTCGCATCCGGAGGTCCAGAAGTGTGGTGAATGTAAACACAGGCCGCATTTGACTGTGGTGCACATCTGGCGGCGAGCCAGCAGACATGCACCACAGTCAAACATGGCCCGTGTTTGACTGTAGTTCAGCCGGGGTGAATGTCAGACGCGTATCGTCTGAAATCATCCACAGTCTGCCCCTGGCTCTCATCCTCACAGCGCTCTTGTGCCTCAGAGGACTTTGAAAAGAGGATCAAAGAGTGTGATTCTCTAAGAACTCTATCAATGCAAGGCACAATGAAGTGAATGGGTCTTGCATTGAAAGAGCCAAAACTGGCAGCATCCATGTTCTTATTGGTAAACAGCTTACACCACTAGACACCCATTTGTCAACTGGCCAAGTGGCAAACCTGTCTAAAGATGGTGCACAATCCCAGCCCTTTAAGCCAGGCTAATGCAGGACCCGTTCCCTCATGGTTGGATGCAGTGCTCACCAGGGAAGGTGTGGCACATTCCCTTTAGGGTGCAGCTCCAAGACACAATTGCTCCGACCCCTTCTAGGCACAGGTATAAAAGCAAAGGGGGAAGCAGGAAGCAGGAAATGTGCACTCCTCTACATTTAGGATCACAGGTCAATGTCACTCTGTGCTGTTCTGCTTCTTGACAGAATATGAGTTTTCTGGAAGCTGGATGAGGGGGATCAACACCATTTGAGGGGGCAAGGGCAAGGGGAAGTGGGGTTTGGGGGACATGAAGGAAAACGACACACACACACACACCCCTTTGGATTGTCTTTTCTCCATTGCTAATATGTACAACTGTTCCCAACCATAACTTGCTTTTTCTCTGATATCATAAAGCTGGAAGGAATTATCTCCAGGATTATCTAGTCCAGATCTGCACCACTAAACAGGATCCACTGTGCCTGCACCACTTCTAAAGGCCCGCAGTGATAGGACCTTCTCAGCTGCCCTTATTCCATTGTCTAACTATCCTGGTTGTTAGAAAACTCTTCTAAAGTTTAACCTTATACTTTCCTCCTTTAATTAAGCACAGTTTCGTCCTATCCTCAGCAACCAGAGAACAACTGGGCACCATTTTCTTTATAGCAACTATGAACATATTTGAAAATTTTAATCATATCCCCCTTGATCACCTTTTCTCTAGGCTAAGCATTCCCAGTTCTTTCAATTGCTCCTCTTTAATCCTTCTTTCCATCCCCTTTATCATCTTTGGTGCTCTCCTCTGAACAGCTTATTTATTGGTATCCTTCTTAAAGTGAAATGCCCAGACTGGACACAATAGTCTAAATGAAGCCTGACGAGGGTTGACTAGAATGGAACAATCACTTCCGTTGTCTTATAGATCAGTATCAGCTCTCTCTTAGTTTTAGAGCTAGGAATAATTAGGAGCATATTGGAATTTCTGCCTTAGGAGCTAACATGACTCTCTGTTTGGCAAGTAGTTTGTCATGTCACGCTCAATTGCATGAGTGGCACATTAGGTTATGTTTGTTGCATGGGCTTGGCACATTTTCATAACAACATGCTGATCTATGAAATCTTAAAAGCTGCAGTTTGCTAATGACCATGGCTGAAAACTGTGAACACAGCTGAACTTCATTCTCTTCTTGGAAAGTTCTGACAATAGGTAGGCTAAGATTTCCATTGAGGATTTTTGTAAAATGTATGTTCCTTCATACCCACCTCTATGTCTTGAAAAGCAGTTATTTATTGTTATTGTTATTTTATTATATTTACATTTTACAATTCTTATCTAGTTCACCCTCACAACAACCAGATGAGGTAGGCCATTATTATTCCTATTTTTGTAGATGGAGAGCTGAGGCTGAGAAAGTGACTTGCTCAAGCCCACCCCATACATTCATGGTTAAAACAAGATTTAAATCCTCGTCTCCAAGGTCTAAGACTCTTTTTAAATAGGAGGTGGCTAAGAGGGGTGGTCCGTGGGTGTGCTGCTGTTGGGGGTGGGGTAGGGTGGGGTGGGGCATATACACCCAGCCCCGCATGAAGCAACCTGAGATTTTGCTGGATGCTCCGTGCAGGGGTGATGGGCGGAGGTGGATGGGGATGCATATTGCGTGGGAGCATGTGGGTATGTCTCGTTTGAAAAGGGCCTAAGTCCAACACCTTATTATTTATTTATTTATTTATTTATTTATTTATTTTTACAATTTATATGCCCCTCCTGCCTCAGGCATCTCGAGGCGGCTCATGATATATTAAAACATTTCAAACATTAAAACATTAAAATAAACCATAATAATTTCAGTTAAAACAATGTAAAACCCCATCCCCTCCCCCAACCCAACCCACCCAACCCATCTCCCTCAGGAAAGGCCTTGCAGAACAAACAGGTCTTACATTGTCTGCGGAAAGAGGGGAAGTCAACAGCCAAGCAGATCTCCAATTGGGGAAAGTTCCACCGCCGTGGCACAGCCACGGCGAATGCCCTCCTCATAGTAGACACCCGGGAAACCTGGGGAACCCCGTGGAGGGTGCCCCCAGCTGACCGCAGGGACCGCTCCAGAATCCGGAGGGTGAGGTGGTCCTGCAGATAGGCAGGGCCCAAGTCATTTAGGGCTTAAAAGGTCAGCACCAACACCTTGAATTAAGTCCGGAAACCTACTGGCAGCCAGTGCAGAGAGCAAAGCACCGGTATTATATGCTCACGTTGGCCCGTCCCCATTAAGAGATGAGCTGCCACATTCTGCACCAGCTGCAGTTTCTGAACCAATACCAAGGGTAGCCCCACGTAGAGCAGTAGGTTATACTGAGCAGACTACAATAGGGTACACTAGGCTACACTGATGGTGGCACACTCCTCCATTCTTGGGAATTAACTGACATGCATCCCTTATGGAGTTATGGAGAGGCCCTGGGCACAGTTTGCCTTAGTGTTTGGAGAAGATACTTGGTACCTTCTCTCAGGGGTCAGAGTTTCTGCACTGGACAAATTTGCCTTAGGTATCAAATGCTTGATTTATGATAAAAAATTGGGGCCCAGTCCTATGGCCTGCGTATGCCATTGTCAACCCCTACGTGCGCCACACAGCCAGAATGTGCACGGTTAGATGTGTACATGTGTCGTGCATGCAACACTGCCATGTGGGACACAGGCGCAACCCTATCCAGGTTGCACTTGTGCCTCATGTGGCTGTGCTGTGCCATGGCACACGTGCACACCTGACCCAAGCACTGCACCTGCAGGCGGCTTATGTGGGCCATGGGATTGGGTCCTTGGTGTTTGCATTAGAGCTGAAAGGAACAGCTGGTTTTATATTCACAAATAATATTCATATTTTCAGACAGTCCACTTAAAAAAACATTTCACATATTTTCTGAGGCCCCAATCCTAAATACTAGGGGTGTAGTTCAGGGGGATTTCTTGAAGGACACTACCAATTTTATTTATTTTTTTTCATTTCATTTCATTTTATTAAAAATTGAAAAACAAAAAAATCACAATGCATACACAAAATGGCTGGTAGGGCTGTTGTGCATGTGCATTGCTTTTTTCCAAATGGCACCAGCAGTATCAGATGCAGCTTTAATCAGCTGCATCTTTTGTTTTAGTTATTTTGGCCAGCTCAGTATTTCAGTCATGTTACTATTTTGTTTACTTTATTTTGGGTCTAATGAGCAACAAACTGTTGGACAATGGCACTAAATCGTAACCAAAATTCCAAACGGTCTGAAATTATTGAAGTAAAGGACCCAAAATGGATATTCATTTCTACAAGCAAAAGCAGAACTCAATAGTGGTTTGTATCTGCTTCATTGGATATTACTTGAAGCAGGAGAAATCAATGAGGATGATATTTGCCACAGATGTGTGTTCACTGTTCAGCTCTCATCTGCATTTGACTTTTTGTATTGCATGCTACAGAAAAGTTTAACCAAACTCCTTCCAACCTCCAATATGAACTGTTTGGGATTTTGAGTGCAGACTGATAGGGCTGATCATTGTATTCAACGGGACACTTTTATTCATCCCAGCCGCTAAAGACAATATTCTACACGAGGATCTTCCAATCCACAATGTCAACTGAGGGGGCAATTAAAGTTTTCTGTATAGCAATTCCTCTCCTTACCTGTTTCTTCTCATTAGATGAAATGAGGCATAGGACTTGATGAACACTGGAACATTTCAAATGGTTTTCATTCGCTCTAACCTTTCCATCATGTGTCAACAAAATAAGTGTTGCAGTAGTTTGCTTCAATATGATTAATGCAAGCTTTATAAATGCATTATTAAGCCGTCTTGATACTTTCCCAGTGTTTGGAGGTCGTGGTGGATTGAATGAGGCAGAGCAGACTGAAGCTGAACCCAGATAAGACGGAGGTGATGGTAGTGGGGAGGGCTAAGGAGGTGTTGACTCCTCCTATTGGGGGGGGGGGTCTGCCCTCCTGTTGCCCAGCAGGTTCGGAGTCTGGGGGTGATTTTGGATGTGGATCTCTGCCTGGATCGGCAGTTGGAGGTGGTGGCTAAAGCTGCCTTCTGCCAGCTGTATCTGGTGCAGAGGCTGTGCCCATACATCTCCAGACCTGACCTAGCCACTCTCATCCATGCCTTCATTACCTCGAGGCTTGACTACTGCAGTGTGCTCTATGTGGGGCTTCCCTTGTTATTGGTTCAGAGGCTGCAGCTGGTGCAGAATGCGGCGGCCCATCTCCTTATGGGGACGGGTCGCCATGAGCACATTACACCAGTGCTTCGTTCTCTGCACTGGCTGCCTATAGCGTACCGAGCCAAATTCAAGGTGCTAGTATTGGTATACAAAGCCCTATACGGTTTCGACCCCTCTTATCTCGGGGACCACCTCGCCTTACGTCACTCAGGGCGAACCCTCCGATCCACTGGGGGCGCCTATCTGGAGGTCCCCCGTGTAAGGCGGGGGGCCATCATGGAGAGGGCGTTCTCGGTGGTCGGGCCACGATTGTGGAACTCCCTTCTGAAGAAAGCCCACCTGGCCCCGGGTCTGCTCGCCTTTCGGCGGGCATGCAAGACTTGGCTGTTCACCCAGGTCTTTGGAGGGAGGGGGAGGGAGGGGTAAATGGGGGAGATTGGTGGGGTGGGGAAATTGGGGGAATTGGAAGGTAGGGTTAGGGTTGGTGTTTTCTAAATTTTTAAAAAGTGATGTTGGTTTTTAATGTATTTTAGTATTTTACCATATTGTTAGTCGCCCTGAGATGCCATGGGCATGAGGGGGTGGCATAAAAATGCTAAGAAATAAAAAAATAACATCAATGTTAATTGCAAGTAGGAGACAGGGTTTGTTCTCATGAGTTTCTTCAGTCAGTGTTACTTCTTCCCGAATAACTAACACTTGAACTGTGTTTTTTGGTAAGTGGTACAAATTAGAACTAAAATGGGTAGAGGCCAAGATTCATTATTTGCAGATATTATTTTCATTTTGGGATATCAAAATACGATGCATGACTGGAATGGGTAGACCATTTTGCATTTTTCCGGTCTGATTATTTCATTTTTTTGGTCAATTTGATATTTTGGTTAGGTCATTTTCACCAATTGTCATGCTCAATAGTGCTAATGTCGAAATGATATAAATGAAATACCAAAATATCAAAATAACTAAACTGTGGGGAAATGGGTGTGTGCTGGGGAAACACAACAAAACAAAATAACCAAAATTGATATTTGACATTATAAATAGGTATGGATCCTTACCTGAACTGCCATGTTTGTTTTTTACCCATTTTTGAAGGTATTCAACTGAAGTAAAAAACTTCTTTAAAAACATACTTTAACCACTCTGGTCATGAGAACAACTGGCTGGTTAAACTGTATTAAGAGGTTCCTTCAGGGTTCTTAATCTGGAACAACTGTTTGTGAGGATGGACCCTTGGTTTTCCTTTCTTTCATTCCCATTCTTGTGGCTTCACATGAATGTGAGCTAAGAGCACACTCATGAAGCTGCAACAAAGGGTGACAACAGACGCAAAGCCAGCATGCTACACAGCCCAAGGAGGGGTCCCACATCCGGCTGGGTCATGTTGGGGTACTGAAGGATGGCCAGCTAGCCCCCTCCCCACCCCCAAAGGGGAAGACAAAAAACACGTGGGTAGGCAGCCTCATCCCCAGCATGCTCACAGTATTCACATCCTCCATTACAAGCAGCCATGGTGTCCAATCATTGACAACAATGACTGCTGACCATAGCGGCCCCTGATCCCCAGCAGGGGATGGTGGCGGAAACAAATGCATGGGCCGGCTAATGCCACATTGGCCCTCCTGGCGGCCCTTGGCTCAGACTGTGGGCCAGGATCTTCCAGGGGACCACATATGGATCAGCTGCCTACCTGGGCTGGTGCAGCAGTAGGTGTACATTTGGCAGCCCAGAAACTCACATAACGGTGAGTTCCCAGCACAGGTGAGCCATAGTGGGCCCACATTGCTTCTGTTTTCACTAGTGGTGTTCTGAATAGGGGGACAAAAACTTGTGAGTATTTCTGAGAGTCCGAGGGGTGTTCCTAAGTTTTGGGGCTGCTCTTCAGACCCTCAGAGAATAGTACTCGTGAATATTTGAGGGGGGATTCAGGGGTAACTTAAGGGAAGTGAGAGTCCTAGCGGGGGGAGGGGTGTCAGGGGAGTTAGTTACCTTCCAGAGGGGTCCCACATAATGTTTGAAAGTTAAAAAAAATGCTGTCCCCTTTTCAAAGATGTCACTTTCATGCTGACACGGCCAGTGCCATCTTTGAAAAGTGCTGAGCATGCTCAGAAAGAGTCACTTAGGCCCTTTCTGAGCATGCTCATTTTTGTTTTGTTTTGTTTTACTTTCAAAGTTACCAGCCAGGAAGAGGCCATGCATCAGCACAGGACCTCTCCAGAAGGTAAGTAACCCACCCCTAACCTCCCTGCTAGACCTCCCACTTCTCCTAAGCACCCAACCCACCCCTGAATCCCTGGTAGGCACCAGCCCCCTCCTGGCTCCCACTGGTGTATTCCCTCCCTGGCTAGTGGGGCCAGGGAAGGGGGAGCAGGGGCCTAGCATTGGCCTGTGGCCTAGGCTTCTCTGCCCTTTGTTCCCATTCCCTGCACTCAGCCATGGATTTTCCAAGTTCTGAAGTTCTGGGACTCTTCTTTGGAACTTCAGAACTCAGGAAATTGAGGCCGAATGTACCAGTCCTCTGTGTTTCCCGAGGGAAACCAAGGACCGAGTTTCAGCACTAATTTTCACCAATAGTCTCCTTCCTGTCTTAAGATAGTGGGAGCCATTTGAAAAAGAGCCAGCTGAAACCATACTCACTTTGATTTTATATTCAGCCATAGGACTTGCTCATTTTTAGGACCTTTGTGAATTGCTGAATTCAAGCATTTTTGTTGATGTTATTACTCTTAACCTTTTAATATGCTGTTTTCATGGTAACTGATAATCTGCCAGGCTGGAAGGTAAAATTTTAAAGTTGGGAGGCATGAAAATACTTTCCAGACAGGGTACACATACTGAGCATTGGCACGAGTTACTGGATCAAGAATTGCTATCAGTATTTTATTTTATTTTATTGCTCCAGTTGGACAGTTTTACCTTATAAACATTTGCCTTTTACAATAAAGAATGTTTCTGATATATTTTAGAGTGAGATAACCCATCAGCTGGAAGATGCAGAGAACAGTTCAGAGGGACACCATCTGAGTTTCTGGGAAGATTAAAATGAACATAATGCTTGCTGTCTCTCAGTTTTTATATTTTGTATCAACCCATAAATGAAAAAATAGAAACGCAAATTATGCCAGACTGGAGCTTGATTTTAATGCTGATCAAAAAGGACATTGCTCTTTTCTTGATCTAACTGTCCTTGAAAAACCCTTTTCAAAACTGTACTTTTCCCATAATACCTTCTGGTACTTCAGAAGTACATGCGAGAGTTTCTCAAAGGAAAGATCACAAGTATCCTTCATAATGGATTGCATTATGCAACTTGAAGAGGTCACTACCAGCTTTTCCAATAAGAAATATCAGGATCAGTTTGAAGAGTTCTACAGGGCTTGTGGCACAATCCTCATACACTCAGATGCGAACTAGAAGGGCTGTGAACATAAAATTATATGCCAAAGTGCCATGCTAGACCTAAATGAGTGGAGAATCCACTGTGAGAGGCACCATTGCCTGCCACCCCCTCTCACTTGTGCATGAAGTGTCACACACACACACACACCCATGCTCATCACAGCCCCTCCATGTGGTCAGCATTTAAGTGTGGTCTGACCACTTGTAAGTATGTTCCAGTTTCAGAGATGTGCTCTAAACTCCCATGCTGCTGACAGCAGACTACAGACGGTGGATATGTTGTACAATGCTCATTCTTGTGCTCATTCTGATGCTCATTCTTGTGAATGTGGATTCAACACTAGAGCTGAACTGAACAGTACATTTATTACCCATGGTTAGTATCCACCATTCCAGATAGTTTGGTGGTTATTCAATTGTAAATCAATTACTGTGATGACTGACAAACTAAATAATCCGATTTTTCTGTAACAGTTAACTGTTTTACATTGTTATCTTTTTACTGTATTGCTCCATTATTGCATATGCAAATGTTACTGTTACTAGTCTGAAACCAGGCCTGGAGAGGTTGAGGGAGCAAACAAGAAGGGAAGTATGGGCAAATGGAAATACAGTAAACAGAAAGCTGCAGTACTGTGTGGTAATGTGGTAAACAGTTAATTTATTTATATATTTATTTATTTATTTATAATAAAATTTGTATGCCGCCCCCTCCTGCTAAAAGCATCTCGGGGCAGCTAACAACATATGAAAACAATTTAAAACAGTAATAATAGGATTTTAAACACTATTAAAACACAGTATAAAAACAACATACCCCCCACCCTAACCAAACCCATCCACTCCCTCTCCCTCAGGAAAAGCATGGCAGAACAGCCAGGTCTTACATTGTCTATGGAAAGAGGGGAGGTCAGTAATCAGGCAGACCTCCAATGGGAAGGAATTCCACAACCGCGGTGCAGACACAGAGAACACCCTCCACAAGGTAGACACCTGAGAAACCCAGGGGACCTCGAGGAGGGCGGCCCTGGGCGACTGCAGCGGTCGATCCAGTGTGAGGCGGTCCCGCAGGTAGGCAGGGCCCAGGCTATTCAGGGCTTTAAAGGTCAACACCAACACCTTGAATTGGGCCTGGAAGACTATAGGAAGCCAGTGCAGAGAGAGAAGCACTGGTGTAACATGTTCGCATTGGCCCATCCCCGTTAGGAGACGAGCTGCCACATTCTGCACCAGCTGCAGCCTCCGGACTAGCACCAAGAGTAGCCCCACATAAAGTGCATTACAGTAGTCCAATCTCGAGGTAATAAAAGCATGGACAAATGTGGCTAGGTTGGAGTCCAAGACATACGGCAGAAGCCAACTCACCAGATGTAATTGGTGAAATACCACTTTCGCCACAGCTGTCACCTGCACATCCAGGCAGAGTTGTCGGTTCAGGAGCACCCCCAAATGCCAAACCCGAGATACCAGGGCAGTATGAACCCCATCAATGATGGGAACCACCACTCCCTTGGCCTTCCCCACGACCGTCACCACCGGGATTTTACTTCAGACGGCTCACCCTCATCCAATCCCCCAAGCACCGGGAAAGCACCGAAACTTCCGGGCCTGAGTGGATGAAAATGAGAGATAAAGCTGAGTGTCATCAGCATACTGATGACACCATACACCAAACTCCCTAAAAACCTCCCCCAAAGGCTGCATGAACACATTGAACAAGAGAGGGGACAGATAGAACCCTGCGGGACTACACACATGAGGTCTGGGGGAGAAGATGAAAAATCACCCAAGACCACATGCTGGACTCTCCCAGCCAGGAAGGAGCAGAACCACTCAAGAATGGTCCCTCCAATCCCTGCCCGGTCCCGCAGTCGAGTCACCAACAACTCATGGTCAACGGTATCAAATGCACCTGAGAGATCTAATAGAATTTCAACAGGGTCGAATGATCCTTAGGGATGGGCAAACAGAACGGAATTTGGAAATTCGGTTCAGTTCGGTTTGGTTTGAAATTTGAATTCGGAAATTCGGTTCGGATCGGCCACAAGTGCATTCTCCGTGCCATATCCAGGGCGAAAACCTGACTGCAAGGGATCAAGAAAGTTAATCTGGTCGAGATGTTCCTGCAACTGTTGAGCCACCACCCGCTCAATAACCTTCTCTAAAAAGGGAAAGTTAGAGACCGGCTGATAGCTGTCCAGGATGCCAACGTCCAATGATGGTTTCTTCAGCAGGGGCCGCACCATCACCTCCTTAAGGCAGTCCAGCACCCTGCCCTCCCCCAGGGAGGCACTGACAATGCCCACCAGCAATGGCCCTAATGTCTCCAGGCTGGTCTTGACCAGCCAGGACAGGCATGGGTCTAATTCACAATAAGTGGCTCGAACAGACCCCAGGGCATCCCCCGCATCTGAGGGTGACACATTCTAAAATTCATCCCACAAAACAGGACAAGGCGGGGCTTCTAATGCCTCTGGTTAACCTACTTCTAAATGTGCTGTGTCAAAACTGTGGTGGATCTGAGCAATTTTATCTTCAAAAAAGTCCACAATCAAATCACAGCGGGCATTCAATGACTATAAATCCAGGTGGAGGGAGGTCAGATTGACCAGCCCCCTCACCACCCGGAAAAGCTCTGCTGGGCATGACTTAGCAGACGCAATGAGGGCAGCAAAGAAAACTTTCTTTGCTACCCACACTGTCACAGCATACGTACGTAACCAGACTCTATGCCACAATTGGTCAACTTCAGCACATGAGTGCCGCCACCGTCGCTCTAACTGCCACCCTTCCTGCTTCATCCACCGCAGCTCCTCCGTATATGAGGACCTGCATTGTCAGCAGTTCGGGAGTGGATGCCTGGGAGCCACCTGGTCAATGGCCTCCAACAACATGGAATTCCACATGGTCACGAGGTCATCGAGTGAGCAGCCATCGAGATCAAAGGATACATCCCTGAGAGCAGTCTGGAACCTTCTAGGTTCCATAAGCTGTCGGGGGTGAACCATCCTAATTGGTTCTGCACCCGCCTCAGGGCTGATATGCACCAGGATACCTGCCCGAAGGAGATAATGATCCATCCATTACAAGGGTTCTGCTGACACCTTCCCCAGTAATGGATCTCCCCCCTCAAGACCTGTGCAACACACCATGTCAAGGGTATGTCCCCCAATGTGTGTGGGGCCCACCATCCTCTGAGACAAGCCCATGTTTGCCATGGTGGCAATGAACTAATGCTCTGCTCCTCCAAGACTGGTGTCGGCATGAATATTGAAGTTCACCAGGACTATCGCCCTGGAGACTGCAAGACCACCCCCAACATCAGCTCAGTCAGTGCAGATAGGGAAGCTGCTGTACAGGTGGGTGCCTGGTATACCAGCAGTATCCCTAATCTGTCTCTGGCCAAACCCAACATTAAATGCAGGCCCTCTATCCCCATGATGGTTTGTGGAGGAAATCTCCTCACAGACAACGTATCCTTAAAAACAATGGCTACACCGCCCCCACCCCAAGGCCCCCCAGCTGAGGCTGAGGCTGGACGGAGTACCCAACCGGGACAAGGTCAGCCAATATAGGCCCCGACTCATTGTCTAACCAACCATGTTTCCGTGATACACGCGAGGTTGGCCGCCTGGTCCAGGATCATCTCCCGGACTGCAGTTGACTTATTGGCCACCGACCTCGTATTGAGCAGCAGTAACCCAAGGCTGCCCAGCTGAGGCTGAGGCTGGACGGAGTACCCAACCGGGACAAGGTCAGCCAATATAGGCCCCGACTCATTGTCTAACCAACCATGTTTCCGTGATACACGCGAGGTTGGCCGCCTGGTCCAGAATCATCTCCCGGACTGCAGTTGACTTATTGGCCACCGACCTCGTATTGAGCAGCAGTAACCCAAGGCTGGGGGCCCTCTGATCCCAAATCACCTCACCGCCTGCCTGGAGGATAGTGAGTGGGACAGGAATATAATGTCTGTCCCACCTCACAACTCTAATTTGCCTCCCAGAGGGACCATAATTCCCTCGGCCCAAGATGACCCCTATAGCTGCAGGACACCCCCCTCCCCCCGGTCTGCCCCCCCAATCCCCCCGGGGGCCATCCTGCCAACCTCCTAAGGGAGATTCCCACCCACTACTACAACCCCTGTCCTCTTACATCGGACGGCAGTTCCCCCTCCCCCAGGGTCGCCCCTCCCTCACACCAAGGGGAGCTGCCCCTCCCCCCTAACCCAGTCCCTTCATTCCTCACCCCCCTTCAGCTGCTGCCCAGAGGGTGTCGCTAATCCACAGTCCCCTGGCTAATCCGCCAAAATAAACATTCTGTTTGGAATCTGGTCATTGCTGCAGATCTGACTGGATACCAAATACTGCCGGATAACCATTTCAGCTCTACTCAGCACCTACTTAAGTTTAGTGCAGTGTTTCATCATGCATTTTATATACACACAACCCTTTGCATGTGTGGATAAATGCTGATTGTATCTATAGATACAGGTTTGTTCTTGGGAATGTTCTTACTATATTTTTCACACATACAAACACGCACATGCATACAGGGACACATATGCAGACGCACATATGCACACACACACACCACACCTACCTTTGTGTGCAAGTAAAAATGTTCAGGAATCTGTTTTTCAGTTCTTGCTATTAGCTCTCATCTATCTAGACAAATTATGTTATTTCTTATATATTTCTCCTCAACTCAGTTACACGCTTCTGCTTTCTAATTACAATTTGTGGCTTGCATGAATTTAGACTGGGAATATACAGAGAGAATGAAAAATCAGCACAGAATTCCTCATCTTAATGTCATCCTCTGATTTTACCTGCTCCTCTTCTTGGGCTTGATTAACAGTCAGGGATGACTAAAAGGCTCACACATCTTGACCGTTGCAAAGCAAGTCAGGAAATTGCTGAGTCCACAGTTAACCTGGCCATATAGTGCAGCCTCTGTAGAAAATTTAAATAAGCCAAGAAGTTAATGTTAGGCAGGCAAGCATTATCTTGCTTGAACATTCTTAAGCCAACTATAGTGCTGGATGTGCTAATGCTAGCAATGATAGAATAAGGAGAATATTACTGCAGCAACATAGCTCCCCATTGATGTCAGCTGGTTTCACTGTGCTCAGGCTGAGAGGGAAAGTCAGATGGCTTCTTTCACAGTCGAAGAAACTGTCATGTTTCCAGGTCAAGCTGGGCTTTTAAAATGCTGCTTATGATTTATGAGATATTTTAGTAAACATCACAGTTTTGTTCAAGTGCTTTGGGTTTCTTGATGTGAACAAAGCTCTTGTATCAGAAATGATATATGATAAATCGAGCGGAAAACTGATTCCAAGGGGAAAGAAAACTAGGTTTAATGTTCAAGGCTTTATGTAATAATTTATATAGAACCGTGGATTTTGAAACCATATAGCTATCTGCATTATTAGCTATATCAACCCCAATTCTCCCATCTCACAGCCCGATCCAAGGTCAGTGCATCAGCAGACCAAAATGTGAATTGTTAGTGCACAGCGCACACAATATGCATGGACAGGGGGTCTGGGGAAAGTCCCCCATCTCTCGACCCTGTCACCACCACTCAACCTCATCATGTTTCTCACTCTAGTAGCTTGTGAGTCTGCTGCTCATCAGTTCAGTGACCGCCAGATGTATGCCTACTTCCACCTTGGGGTGGGTAGTTAGCTTCTCCCTGATGCATCATCTGCAGAAGGTCAGTGATTCAGCCAGACTAAGGCCGTTTTTAGACGAGCGCGGCGGCGCCCGCGCTTGTTTTCAAAAAAGCCGGCAGCCCATTCCACACGAGACGCTGCCGCCGAATACGCGCATGTGCGGCCCGACGCGCATCCATTTCCGGCCGCGTATGACCACCCTCGATCGCCGACCCGGTCAGATCGCGCACGGAAATGGATGCGCGTCGGCCGCGCATGCGCGTATTCGGCGGCAGCGTCTCGTGTAGAACGGGCTGCCGGCTTTTTAAAGAAACAAGCGCGGGCGCCGCCGCGCTCGTCTAAAAACGGCCTAAGGCTCACCCAGCGGGGCTAATCTAGGATAATGTGCACACTCTTGTCTATTGGGTTCTGCCTGACTGAGAGGTGAGGTCTGAGGATCGGGCCTGGAAGAGTGCACTCACCCAGCTGGCTAAACAGCTGATTGGGGGGTCCTGGAGAAGTGTGCTCTACCAGCCTGTCAAAAGCTGATGGGGAAGAGGGCTATCTGAAGTGAGGATGCTCCTCCAGGCCCCCCATCAGCTGCTTGGTGCAAACACCTGGACTGGGTGAGCACACTCCTTTGGGCCCCCCAATCAACTGTGAGGTGACAGGTCCTCCTGGCTGGGGCCTGATCCTTCTGGGCATCAAGGGGCCAAGAGTCCTGTCTCATGTGGACAGCTCCTTGGTAAACCCGTGGCATGGAGGGACTTCTGACGGCAGCTCCCCCCCCCCCTCCTGGATTCCCAGCGGGGTGGCTGCTTGTTTCAACTGCCCTCCCCACTGACCTGAGGTCTGGAGGCTGCACTAATCCTGACATACCTGTTTCATGCAAATAGGACCTCTTCATTCTTTCTGCCATTTGAATGTCTTTAGGAGTTCAACCACAGGTTCCGAAAGAGATTATTTAAGTTCATGGAAGATGCATCTATAAATGGCTATTAGTCAAGATAGTCTGACTGATTGCTGAAAGCTAATGAATGACAGGTAACGGATCACTTTATATATATTGTATATGTTCAACAAAGCAACTGGTGCTGGTCATTCTAGGAGATGAGATACTAGGGTTAAATGTTCTGACCAGTATGACAACTCCATTGTCCTTACATGTTATATGCTCTTCAGCATTAGAGTTGTAACTTCAGCTGGGATGGAATTGTTTATAGAGGTGTGCACCAGGGGCTCATGTTGTTATTTGGTTTCATTTGTTATTTAAATATTTCATTTGTATAAATATTGAAATTTTGTTTTTGTTTTTGCTTTCATTTTCAATTTCCATTGGTTTAAATGGAAAACACATTTTTGGCTGTAACCTTTTGGTTTTTATTATAGTTAGATGACTCTTGGAGGGGTCTTACCTCCGATGGAAGGCAGTATGTGTAAACAATGTCAGAAAGATTGGATAAAGGAATCCGATTTTATAAGCAGTTGAATTATGCTATTTTGCAAAGAATCTGCATATAAATTCCTGGCTGTAACGTCTCTGTCTCCCATCTAATGTAGATGAAACTTGACAAGTTTATACCCCTCCACAAGTTTACTATTTATGCTGACTTTCATAAGGATTCTGGTAGTATAAAGGGTTCTGGTAGTATAAACAATTAACTTATAAATGTGTGTCTGACTGTAACATCTTTTTAGTCCAACCAGTATTCCTCAAATTTTGGCAGGGTTTTATTTCACAAATTCAGGATTATCTCTACCAAATATCAGAAATATGTGATAAAGGGTCCCAATTTTATAAGTCTGCATAGCATATGCAGAGAATGAAACTATGCCAGGGATTCTCTTACATATAAGATCTGTTTGTGATGCCAATTGGCCAGCAGAAATGTCAACCAAATATCCTCATTCTGTGATATGACCTTCCAAAATTCTCTCCCCCACTTGTTACTGGGAAGTCAGAAGCATCTGTTTAGGAAAGAGCCAATAGAGATTCTCTTATATTCTCTGTCACAGTGCTGCAGGATGTGATTGTGATGATAATTGGCCAGCCTGGATGTGTAAACTATGGGTGATTTCAGACGTTACAGGGCCCTTTGGCCCCGTACCGAAATCACTGAAATCATTCCCCCCCGGGATCACCCCGTAACGCCATAGCAGACGTGCCGGGGAGATCCCGGCGGGGAATGTGGGAGGGGGCGGGGCCACGCGGTGCAACGTGCAGTCTCACGGCCCCGCCCCCTCCACGCACCCCGCCGCCCTCCCTCCGGGGAGATGGGCGGGCAGCGGGACCAATGCGGCCGCCGCGTCGGGCCGGAAGCGCCATGGCCCGGGATCCCGCCGGGGATCCCGGGCCGTGGCAATGGGCCAGACGTTACTTTTTTTTGGTTCCCGCTGGGGATCTTTTTGGCCACGCTTCCCGGGACATTCCCCGGGCTAGCCCGGGAAGCGTGGTTCAAATTGACCCCTTGCGGGTATTGACCATGGCGAATATCTGGCGGCCGCCAAACAGTCGTTCGAGACACGGTGACCACAGGTGGGTATTCACCGTGGTTCACCGTGATCTCGTAACGTCTGAAAATACCCTATGTCTACTGATTGCTGGGGTGCTATCCCCAAAGTCCGAGTTATGTCCCTTCTGTGCCTGCCTCAGGGCTATCCCCTATGCCACCCTTGAAGCCACCACTGATTGGTCCTGTAAAGCTAGAAGCATGCAGTAATTGGCCAGTGAATGTTTCTGTCAGTCTTTTGGGTTGCTCCCCATTCTCCCTCATACAGCCTCCCCCACCCCCACCCCCATGCCATGCCAGGTGCCTGCCTCTGACTGGCAATGCATGTGCTGCTATTTATCCGAATAATGTTCTTCAAGGGGGCAACTTCAATTGCTTTTAAAATTGGGGCCCTTTTTCAAATTGTCCTGTAGTTTGGCAGAGATGACTGGGAAGGTGTGGGATACATTCCTGCCAAATGTCTTGTAAACAGGATGGAATATAAAAATGTTACAGTCAGAAATGCATTTTCAACTTAATGGCTTATAATATCAGGACCCTTTTTCCAATCTTTCTGACATTTGGCAGGATTGGTAATAGTGGGGAGTGACACAATCTTTCCAGGGTTCATGTAAAATGGGTGAAAGATAAAAAAAAGTTGTACGCAGGAATGTGAATGCAGCTTTTGTTTTTTATAAAATAACATTATTCAATTGCTTATATAATCAGTTCCCTTTATCCAATATTTTCTAAATTTGATACACATAGTTCCCTCTGTTGGGGGGACAATACCCCCCCCCCCAAGTTTCATCAGAATTGAATAAGAAACAAAATGCATTTTTCAGGGTTTTTCCCATTGTTTCAAAAATGAAAATTTGTTTTTGTTTTTGTTTTCATTATTATTATTTTTCAGTTTTGTTATTACAATAACAAAAAAGAAAAAGAAAATTTACATTTTTGTTACCATAATAACAAAAGCAAATTGCACAGCCCTAATTGTTTAGGCTTTTCCAAGACACTTAATATCTAGATTTCTATTATTTTTGCCAGTACTTGGGAGAGTTGTGCCACAGTAAACATGATTTCTAAACATCAGTGTGTCATATGGTGAAAAAAAAAATGAAACAGTGGCAACCCATCCACCACAGTCTCCAGTTCTTAGGTCAGGCAGTGGGGGAGTTCAAACAAGCAGCCCCACCCAGGGTATCTGGGAGGGTGGGCTACTGTCTGAAGTCCCTCCATGCCGAGGAGCTGTCCACATGGGACATGACTCATGGACCACTGCTGCCCAGTAGGATCGGACCCCAGCCAGGAGGAACTGCCTGTTCCTCAACTCTATTTCTCCTTCACCAGTGTGTCTTTTTCTTTGCCTTCTCTTCATGGTCACATTCCTCCATGGGTAACACTCCTCTTGTAGAAGTATTCTCTCCTAGTCTTGTTGCTCAGGGATAGTTTGGAAATCTTGCATTCATGGTGTGAACTCCTCACTTATTGGCTTAACAAGCTATTCTAGTTCCCATTGAGACCCCATGAGTTTCTCCAGTTCCATCTCCAAGCCCCGGATCTTCTCTTCCATGAGGATGATGGACCAATGTTTCATGCACATGCAAGACTTTCTGGTCCACAGTCATGGATTATGTACATCCCACAGCTTCCACAGCCTGAACAACCTTCTTTGTCTCCATTCTTCCACAGGTTCCTTCAGCTTTCACTGAAGTAGTCATTGTTCTTGTTGCTCATGGACTTCTAGTCTTTTTGCCTGTGAAGTGACTAAAAACCAACAACCAAAGAACAAACACCAAACACCAAGCTACTGCTAGCTGCCCTTACTTGCTAACTCAACTAGCAAACACTCCTTATCCTCCCAGCTCCTTTGTCTCATCAGCCAAGTACCTCATCAGCCACTAAAAGCTTGAATGCTTGTGTAGCCTAAACCCGTCTCTTAGCCATCTGGTATTAATCAAGGGGAAAAACAACAATAAGACAAACTATAAACAGAAAAATGCTCCAAAGAACAAAACAACAAAAAAAGAACCAACAACCCAGCAACAAATAAATCCGACAGCATAAACCACAACCAAACATGCCCTCACAACACAGAACAGAGCAAACTAATCAAGAACTCAGCTAGCAAACTCTCCTTATCCTCCCAACTCCTTTGCCACAGCAGCCAAGCACTTGCTCACCAGCCAAGTACCTCCTCAACAGCCAACTAAATCTGACCAAATGTGACATACCTCATGAAAGAAAAAGAATCCTCTGTATTTTTACCCATTTTGTTTTTTTAAGTCTAAAACTTATAAAAATTACAGTGTTTAAGCCACTGGGTACAGTCACATGATAAGCTAACCCAATTTGGGCAGCCTTACCCCACATTGGGCAGTCTTACCATGCAAAGCAGTGCATCGTATGCCTGGGGGGGGGGCACCTCATGTTCACCCTACCCTGGCTATTATGCCTTGAATCCTCTGAAAAAGGGATGAAGTGCATAGTAGCTCTACCCAATGTGGGGCAAAGCTGCCCAACTCCGCAGTAGCAGGCACCTGTTCGTGGGTTTCATCCCTGTCCTCCCTGCCCCATGGGACTTTGAGCAGTGGGCACTGACGCTATTCCCATGCAGTCATGTCACAGCCAGGGTGGAATAATGGGTGCACCGGGTTAGAATGTGTGGGGTGGGGCTGGTGCCCATGAGTCTGGCTAGTGCCTTGGCCCTCCCCAGAGTGTGGCAGGATGGCTTACAGCAGACCACCCACTTTGTTTGCCCATGGGGGGGGATTGTCTACCTCTTCTCCACACTGGCCCCAAAGTGTGATGGCTGAAATTGCCTGTCCCAGGGAATGCAGGGATCAGTCCTGGCTGGGCTCGTGTGGCTGCACACACTGGTTCCTTCATGACCCCATTTAAAGACTTAAATATAATCCCAGGCTATAACCTGAGGCAAAAATATTGACACAGACATAATATCAAGTAAGAGCTGATATCATCACTCCTTCCCCTGATGGCATGACCCCACAAAAAGAGTCAGAACACATAGGGTAAAAGCAGATGTGACGCAGGCCTGCTATAACCTGCTGTGGTTCCGCACTGCTAGATGTTGGACCAGGACAATCCCAGGGCAGGTAAGCGGCTGGCTCAGAATGAGTCTTCCTAAAGATCCCAGGTACTCATTCTGGGCCTAGTTGTCACCCACACAGGGCAATGTCGGCCACAGTGTCAACATGTCTGTTTGACCTCGGTACCCTCGTTGCAGGGCAGGGGCCACCATGGCCAGAGCTGCTTGTCATGGTGGGAGCGAAGCGCTGGGAGTGGGTGGGATGAGGGCGGAGCCGTCCACCCACACATCTGTTGTAGCCCCCTCCCTATTCAGTCATGTAGGTGGTGGGACAGCACTCCCAGCAGCCAGCATATTTGTTCATTACTGCCCACTGACCTGGAGAGTGGCTATTGCTGTTTCCCACCTCAACCAGGAATGTATATGCAGATTCTTTGCCCACACATCTGTTTTTATCCATAGTTTGAGATCCTCGAGTTTAAACCCAATAATAAATCAAGAATGAAAGGGGGGTGGGGGGAATGGTAGAAAAAAGAGATTTTAAATTCCTTTATGGGATACATAATGGTAGTGTCAACATGCACTCTGTGGAGAGAGAAAATAGTAAGAGTTAATATGTGGCTAGAAATGTTGCCTTCTAGAGTTCAATATTTCTAGGACAGACCTGCCTAAAGACAGTTGATGTTCCTGATAAGTTCTGCCTTGTCAGTTTTGTGTTTATATGATTCCTTTATGCAGTCATTAATCTTTCCCTAAAGTGTATTAATGATATGTAATGGGAGATTCTTCATCACTGATTATAAGAACCTGCTAGAAAATAAATTGAGTCTATTAGCAGTAGAAAGAGTAGTCTGAAGTAATGTTGAACAAGAACTATCCATTCTAGATATGAACGGTGTATTAAGGCATCTAATGGCAAACTCTTTACTTTGAAAGTCATGCATTGCAGAGAGCTCTAAAGGTTAGGTAGGGTGCACCAAAAATATCCAATGGGACTGATCTCTTCCCCATGCATGCTCATAACTGTGCGCTTTGCATGGGGTGCCATAGGTTCCGTGCTGGGGGTGCACACAGCTTGCACATGTGTCCTTCGCGCGGTGTCCTGCAGGGCATGAGATCAAACCCAGTGAAAGGATTACTTTATATAACTTGAAAATCTTTCATTAAAAAAGATACATCATTATGAGTTGCTTGA
The DNA here is from genome assembly GCA_003113815.1 of Sphenodon punctatus. Classification (NCBI taxonomy): domain Eukaryota; kingdom Metazoa; phylum Chordata; class Lepidosauria; order Sphenodontia; family Sphenodontidae; genus Sphenodon; species Sphenodon punctatus. Next base: position 146,079 of record QEPC01014299.1, read on the forward strand.
AAATAAAGGTTTTGATGTAAAATACCACCTCAAAGTCTATGGATCTTAGTGTGACAAAATTTGCATGGTGATTTCCATTCATGAAGAATACCCCAATAGCCACCCATTGTTTGCATTATTCATGTACTACTCACACCCCTAATTGTGTGTCCATTAAGTCAGAATTAGTTTTATTTTATTTTAGAGGACAGCATGACATAAAAGATCAAAAGTAAGGTTTCCATAAGACAATGTAGATGACTAAGAGATCAAAGGCATCCTCAAATTAGTGAGTGCTTTTAAAATGGAGGCATATTGTCTGCATCTTCTCTGTGAATATCTTTATCTATCTATAAAATGGATGCTACCCTTGTAGCCAAAAAAGGGATATATCCTCATATAGACCATAGGCATGTACTATGACTCACTATTAAATACCAAACCCAAGCCTTGCTGTGTACAAATAAGAAGTGCCACCATAAATAAGTGTCCTAGAGGAATAAATGAAGCTGAAGGTGAACAGTTTTAAGCATTTGAGTTAAAGCTGAAACAAGTATTTTTTCGAACAAAGGGTGATTTCAGACATTACGTTGGGGGCATTCACCCCGACTGAACCACAGTCAAACGTGGCCCCGCTTGACTGTGGTGCATGTCTGTTGGCTCTCCACCAGATGTGCAGCACAGTAAAATACTGGCTGTATTTGCATTCACCACACTTCTGGACCCCTGGACGCGAGGAGGTCGAGAAGTGTGGTGAATGGCCACTACTGCCGTGGTGAATGGAAAGTAACATCTGGTTACTTACTGTTCACCACAGTCAACACCCCTGCCTGTGGGTGCGGCAGTGGCTGGATTGGCCGCTGCCGCCGCCCGTCAGAAGGAGGGAGTGAGGACCACCGGGGAACGTAGGGGGTGGGGTGCCCCTTTAGACATTACAGCCAGGCGCTTTCACCACAGGCCATGGGGTGGTTCGGACCATGGCCGGGGGCAAAGGGGGGACATCTGTTGGCTCGCCCCTTCGCCCCCGGCCATGGTCCGAACCACCCCATGGCCCGTGGTGAAAGCGCCCGGCCGTAACGTCTGAAATCACCCAAATAAATCCCTTGTGCCATCCAAACCAAAGCCAATGAAATGAATAATAAACACTATCCATTTGTGTTTACTTAGGTAACCCATTAAGATATTTCAGTTTAATTATTACAGTATTTTGGGTCAATCCATTTTATTTATTCATTTGAATTTTTATCCTGTTGTTCCCCAGGCACTATTTGCAATATTGCACATGAGAAGAAGCCAAAACAAAATAACTGAAATAACCAAATAGTTGAACTGAAAATACAAAATAAACAAAGTAACCAAAATGGAATAACAGAATTAATGGATAGGTGAACACCCTTTTTGGTTGCAGATATTATTTGGAGAGCTACCTGAAATGCAAATAACATTTGCAAGCAAAAACTCCACTCTTTTTTTCATTTCTACCCTGGATGTCCCAAAATATTATTGTGTGGATTCATGAATAAGTGGATAAAATCAGAAAACAAATAGTGTCATACTGGATCAGACCAAAGGAACATCAAGCCCAGCATCCTGTCTCTGACAGTGACCAATCTTAGTCACTTGGGAGATGTACCCAGCAGACCACAATAGGGTAATGCTGTTCACTTCCAGCTCCCAACAGCCAGACGTTATGTCCTCCAAGCCTACTTGGCTAATACGTGTTAATAAAAAGATGTGTGTAATTACCAACGTTAAATTTAAGACTTTTGCTTAACAGCTAATGCAAAGGGGAAAGGTGTTAACTAGGGGTGGTAATTATCAGTATCGGAGTAATCCAATAATGCCGAAAATTGGCAGTATCAGATTAATCCGATACTGCCTATAATTGCCGGTATTGGCAATATTAGATTTTTAACATTGCTGGTTTAATCGGATTTTTAACATTGACACCATTAACAATGACTGCAATGTTAAAAATCCGATAAAACCGGCAATGTTAATAATCCGATATTCCGATACCGAGAAATTGGATATCGGGAGATCTGATACCGATAAATCTGATACCCGATAATCTCCCTGGAGTCCCACCTCTAGTGTGCACACATATTAAATATTTTCCATCTTACACCAGAGCATTGGTAATACACTGCAAGTTTTTTCAGCAAGTAGTTTCCCTTAAAAAGACTGAGAAGTCATTCTAGTGCTATAGACTTCCTGGTGCAAAGGTCAAAGAGATGAGCAACAAACATAGCTCTTGTTTGGCATATATGACATGTACCGTTACATGAGATGCTCTCAACGTTCCTCGTTGTCATACATAAATTCCTCAGTTTCTGCCTTGCAGCCAAAGTGGGTCCTAGCTGCACGGTTTCTGGAAGGTCTGCTGAAAGTCAAAAGTCCTACTACTTGATCCTGAAGACTTGATCCAGAGTCAATTGAAAGACTCTTACTCAGGGCTTTGGATCAGGGCTTTGGATCAGATCCTTGGTGTAGAAAAATGAAGTTGCTTGAAACAAACATTGTTAGAGAAAAAGGAAGTTAGACCCACTTGGGAGGCTAGTTGTATATTTCTAGGATGCTGGGGAACGAAGATGTAAAATTGTGAATAGTGTTATGTTGGCTGCTGGCTGGCAGCAGTGATGAGTTCATAGATGTGATCTTAGAAATGAAAGAATAATTGGCCAGCTCAGCTAGCCTGAAGCTTTAAACAATGTGGAATGCAAGGGAGGAAAAACAACTCTTTTTAGGAAATTGACCTCAGCTGAAATCCTGTCTATAGAAATACGCAGATTGGCAACTGCTATGGAAAATTGCCTTGGCCTTGCTATTTTTTGTAGATAAGGAGTGATGGAGCAAAGGGATTTAGGGAAACGCTGCCAATATCTCAAGGTAAAGTAACTTGTGATTAACAGTGTAGGAAAGCATGGGAAGGGAAAGCATAGGAAAGCTACAGTAAGAGAGAGAAAAGACTAAATAGCTTCTACCTTACTGCTAGGGGCATATATAAAAATGATTACCAAATGGGAATTACATGTGTTTTCAACAATTAATAGATAATCAGTCCTGTGACTGCACTGTGAAAATGAACAAGGGACTAAGATACCAGCTGCCATATCCTGGAGGGATACAGACAAAGAAAATTGGAATGGTGGTCGAGTAACTATTGGAAAAGAAAGAGAGTTAATCTTTAGAGAGGAGTGATAGAAATGTTTCAGCTGAGACAGACTGGATAGAAATGTCAGGAGAGTAAAAGTCAGGTGATCCCTAGTAGGGATGGGCGAACAGATCGCAGTTCGTATTCGGCCGTTCGGTTCGGCCGCGTTCGGGTCATGTGTTCGTGTTCGACCTTTGGGTGGATCGCCGAGTTCACGTTTGACCATTCGGTTCGGCCGCGTTCGGGTCGTGTGTTCGTGTTCGACCTTTGGGTGGATCGCCGAGTTCACGTTTGGCCGTTCGGTTCGGTCGCGTTCAGGTCGTGTGTTCATGTTTAGCTGTTCACCGTTCGGGTGGATTGCCGCTTTCGCGTTCGGCGTTCAACGTTTGGCCTAAAACTATTGCGAGCACGCGGGAAGCCGGAAATCATGCCAGAAACCGGAAATTCGTGTGCATGTGAGGTGTGTGAGGTAAGTGGGTGTCTGTTTGAGTCGGTGGCTGCTTGGTTCATGTGTTTTGGCTGTGATTGTGCTGGGTTTGGCTGTGCTGTGTGTTTGGGTGGGTTGGTGTGTGTTGTGGGTGACTGTTTGTTTGTGCTGTGTGTGTGGTTTTTGAAAAAAAATAATGAAGAAAGCTGCTCCTGCTGCTTGCATCCTCCGGCTGGGGGCGCATTTGCCGGTGGTGGAGGAGGAGGAACTGGTGGAGGCCGCTGCCCCTGCTACGCCTCCTGTGGCACCGGTGGCACTGGTTTCCTCCTCGGACGAGGAGGAAGCGGTGGGTTCTACTGCCATTTCTGCCAGGCTTGTAAACCTTTTTTTTTACTTTTAATACTTTTACTTTTAATTCTAGTTGTAAAATCTAGCATCCCCTAGCACCCCTGAGAGGGCAGGATTTGCACGTGCCAGCCAGGGGCGACTTTCTAGTTGCAATATCTAGCATCCCCTAGCACCCCTGGGAGGGCAGGATTTGCACGTGTCAGCCAGGGGATTTGTAGTTGCAATATCTAGCATCCCCTAGTACCCCTGGGAGGGCAGGATTTGCACGTGCTTTATGGGGTTTTTTAGTTGCCGTCCCTAGCACCCACAAGGAGGGAGGATTAGAGGCATCATCATAAATGCATGATATTTACTTGGTGTTCTTATGTGTTCCCATTTCAGAGAGGAATCGGATTTTTCTGGCTCCGGGCCCAGCCCTGCTTCCAGGAGCAGGACGATGGACTCTGAGGCGGAGCTCACCATCTTCACCCCCTGACATTCAGCACCAGTCGTCGGATGTCTGGAGGTTTTACATCCAGGGAGACAGAACCGCCACATGCAAAGTATGTCACGGGGACTGGAACAACAGGGAATGAATTACCCTCTGACCTATTAGGAATGGAAGTCCCCTGCAGAGAGAGATTGGATGGCCACCCAGTCCACCCAC
>QEPC01014299.1:170578-183931 GCA_003113815.1 Sphenodon punctatus
GGGGGAGGGATATTTCATTGGTTTCAATGGGGACACAGCGCCCCATTGAAACCAATGGATTAAATCCGGTACCGGTATACCGGATTTAATCCGGGAATCCGGTTTTCCCAGAACCGGTAACCGGTAAATCCGGTAGCCGGTAATGGGTCCGGGGTCCCACCACTAATGAACAGTGACTAGCTCAGAAGGTATTGGGAAGAGGGGAGGCAGACAGTTTTGTTTCTTGCTGCGTCCACCTCACCGCAAGCCCCATTGGCTCCGTGCAGCCTAGCCTGTGGCCAATCGCAGACTCCCAAGCCAGTGGTCTGAGGCGAAAAGAGATGGTGATTTGGCAGGCTGGCTGCTACTCCAAGCCACTCTCCACCCCTGGTGCCTGGACGTCTGCTCCTAGCTGAGTCTGATGACTTTCCCCCACCCTGCTACATTTGGCCTTCCAGTGACCTGACAGTGACAGAGTGACAGTAGACCACGTTTTACCCACCCGAACACAACCGAACACGATCCGAACTGACCAAACTGTTCAGCCATTTCGCCGTTCGGTGTTCAGATCTGTTCGGTATGTTCGCCATTTCGCCGTTTGGTGTTCTGTTCTGTTCGGTATGTTCGCGTTTGGGTTCGGGTTCACGTTTGGTAGTCCAAACAGCCTAAGTTCGGGCCAAACACCGAACTTACGAACCGCGTTCGCCCATCCCTAATCCCTAGATGCTCTTCTTGATCCTCCAGGGCAGCTGAGGGTGGGGCGGGGAGCAAAACTGGAAATGGGCTCATGTAAAGAGATCCAAGGCTTTCTGCTTGCCGGATTTTAATTTGTAAAATATTGATGGGATAACTATTGTTCAAAGGCTACATTACTGGAGGCAGTGCAACTTCTCTTCCTTAAAGAGGTTGTTGACTAGTCCTAATAGTCAGAGGCTATTTTGGATGCAAGTGATGGCAGCAAGCCAAGAATGATCAAACAGAAACTGGATAGCATGAGCAACCTTGTAGTTACATTGTTGTTCACATGGAAATACTTGCTGGGGATTGACGGTCAGAGACATGTTTCCACAAGACGCTGAACAGTCTTACCTGCAAAACATTTAATCAAACACTTAATTTTATGCTACTGACATCAAATAGAAATGCACTGAAGTCAATGGTATTTCTCCTTTCCTTAAAATTAAGTATATACTAAAGTTATGGGGAGGATCAGAACTAGTGGGTAAAAATAATAATCCTAGCTATGCATAGGGTAATGTTGGGTTCAAATGAAGAGTTTCCATTCAGAAAAGAGATTTTGGAGCCATTGTGGATAGTTTAATAAGGGGGCGATTCAAATTTTGCAAGCCGTGTGTGTGTTTGTGTCTGCGTGCACGACATGTATCTGAGGCATGTGCAACATATGTGCATAGTGGTGTGCAATGCAGACACCATTGCCCCAATCCAAGGTGCGTGCACAGACCAAGACTTGAATTGCTGTATGAACACAGGGGAACTAGGGAACGTCCCCTGTCTCCTAACCCTATCACCACCAAGGCACTCACTGGGTGTTAAAAAATGTGAGTCCACCTATCTAGGCCCACTGTGGCCCACCTGGGCCAGCAACGAACTTGCACACCTGTTCCGGGCCCAGCAGATGTGGGGCATGGTAAGTGACTGGGACAGATATATGAGGACCTAGGAGCTGCTCTAGTGGGCTAGAGTAGACCGAACCGAGTGGGCATGTCTGTTTTTGCACCCACCCAGCCCAGCCTGGGGGGATTGCCATGGCAGCCACACATGGCTGCCTGTTATTGGCAGCCATCACTGCCTGTCATGGCAGAGAGGGGTGACAGTCTTAGCATGGGGGTGGAGCCAGATGGCCATGCATTGCTCCACCCCCCCCCCTGCCCAGCCTGGTCAGGCTGCAGGATTGTGTGTTCTGTTTCTTGGAATGACCTGGTCAGGGGTGGTCCCACATCCATGGGATGTGCAGCTGCTGAGGTTGTTGAATATTTGTTTTTACCCACTACAGCCCTGGCTCTCCCTCTTCTGATTGCAGACGAGTGGGGAGGCAGGGGAATTTCCTCGGTACTCCCTGCATGTCCACACTCGGTGTGCTTGCATGTGCAATTGCCCCATACCAATGGAAGAAAGGAATTGACAGAAGATTTGGATGGCAACGGACACAACTTTATTTAATACAAAATAACATCAGTATGGATGGGCTATGTTTAAATGAGTAGATCCAGTGTATTGCTAAATCCCCAGTCCCCAGTCCCTCAGCAGTGGGGTGGGGGAAATAGATTTCATACTAAAGAACTTCCAAGGTCAGATCCCTAGGAAGAGAGCAGTGTCCCTGCTCAACCAGGGATCACGCTCCTCCGTGTTGCTCCCATATCCCCCAAAGTTTGATGAGAGGTGAAAAACCATGGGTCGCATATACCGCCACACAGCTAGGAGGGCCCTTCAGCCTCACGCCTTATGGTGGCTGCCTCATCGATCTCCTTTGTCCTTCCTTTAACCCTTTTGACATAGGACCTCAACAAAGATGTGACAATTATGTAACCCTGACTTAAACGCACCCTCATTCGCTCAGCTATCATGGGCAATAGTGGTTTGGACCCACCCCCGCACAGAGCAACTGCTGTTTTGGCCAACTGATTGGGCACATGCATGGGCACATCTTCTTTGAAAAGGGCCACAGAAGATAAGGGGATGAACATTCTAATTATGCTCTGGGGCCGCATTCACATCTGTGGTGGTGAGATCGCAAGGGAAGACACAGCAGCTAGGAGGAGCCAGAGAGCAAAAGAAGAGCCAGTGTGAACAGGGATGTGTCGTGACTTCCCTTGTGCATGTCAGTACAGGATTTTGCTCCCTGACATTCACGAGGGAAGCTGTGGCACATTCCCATTTGCACCGACTCTTCTTCTGCTCTCCGGTTCCTCCCTGCTGCCATGTTTTCCATCACAGGTCTCGCCACTGCAGATGTGAATGCGGCCTTAGTGTGTGCCTGAGGAACAAATGGACCTTAGATTTGGGACACATGTGTGCATTGTGCATGTGCATTGCATGTATGGTGCATGTTTATGGACCTTGGATGGTTCCTAGATGCTAAGCAGTGGTCCAAAAGACAAACAGTATTTGGGAATGTTAGGAAAGAAAATAAAATGGAAAAGATTACAATGCCACTACATAAACACATAGGGTATTTTCTGACGTTACGAGATCACAGTCAACCACAGTGAACCACAGTCAATCCCGCGGTGGAGCCAAAGCGCCCTGAATGTCTGGTTTGCGGGCCCCAGATGTTCACCACGGTCATTCCCCACCAGGGGTCAAAAATAACCACACTTCCGGAGCTCCAGCCCGGATCATCTCCAAAAGTGTGGTCAATGAGATTCCCACTGGGAAACAATAAAAAGTATCGTCTGAATGGCAAACACTGGCCGGAATCAAACAAAATGATTCCCAGCTGGATAAAAAGCATGCAGCGTCGCTGCCAGGCAACCAGCAACAACACAGACAGCAGAGGGAGATTTAAAGGGCACACAGCGGCAGGGGGACGTGGCGGGATGGAGCGAGGTGGAAGGAAAAGGATAGTGGTGGGAGAGAGAGCAAGGGAGGAGGAGGAGGAGGTGGAGGAGGAGGAGGAGGAGGAAGAGCTGGAGGAGCTGGAGGAGCAGGCGGAGGAGGGGGTTGTGCTACACCTGCAGGCGGTGGAGGGGCAGCAGCAGCAGCAGCAGCTGGGACAGGAAGCCTCAGAGACGGGAAGCGGACTGGGGGACGAGGCACCCCAGAAACGGGTAAGGTGACCGAAGGGGGGGGACCCGGTGGCACAGGGGCACCAAGGGGGTGGCCTTGGCGGTGGGAGGGGGGAGGAGTGGGGTTTCAGGACAGGTGCAAAACAACACCTAATCCCCCTTGACCCACAGACATGGAAGCGGGCCTGGGAGCCCGAGCCCCCGGAGGAGACTGGCGCTGGCCAGGCGGTGGAGGAGGAGGACCCGGAGGGCCCACATGGGAGTAGGCCCTACCATCAAGGGGGGCAATGAGGTCACAGGGAAATGCAGGACTTCATCTGCATTTGGGGGACCCTGGAGTATCAACTGGAGCTCGCTGTCAATCAGCGGAACGAACACGTGTTCCGGGAGATCGTGCGGGACATGGAGGTGGCGGGCCATCACAGGACCGTGGCCCAGTGCCGCTGAAAGGCAAAGGAACTAAAAAGGGGGTACAAGGCCATCTGGGACAACAACAAGCAGTCCGGACACAGAGCCCGGACCGCCCCCTACTTTGACAACCTGGACCGCATACTCCGTATGAAGGGATTCATCATCACCCCGCACCTCGTGGGGAGTGCTGTGGTCCAGGGCAGGGAATGGGCCAAGATATCCCCTTTGCTCGCCGGCCCCAGGGAGGACACCAGCTCCAGGGCCCCCACCCCCACGGAGGAACACCCAGGGACCTCAGGGACCTGCAGGCCCCCCACAAGCCCCAGCAGCCCCCACCTCGTGTCCAGATCAGGAGACTCCGAGGCCGGCACACTGGTCACCCTCAGCCAGTGGACACAGAGGGACCCCAGAAACACTGAGCAACTGGCCTCGGAGGGCTCTGAGACGGACATTGAGGGACATGATTGCGGCCATATGGACATCGACCAGATGGAGGCGGCCATGGAACGCTCCCTGCAACAGGCGGAGGCGAGTGACCAGAGGCTCCAGCCTCCAGGCAGAGGAGCAGAGGCGGGAGCGCCAGGAGCACAACACGCAGGTCGAGACATTTGGGCGGCTGGAGCAGGCAATCGACAGAATGGTTTGGGAGCATTCATCAAAGATGAACAACTCGCATGACATTGGAACCTCCCTGCTCCTGCATGCCGGCACCATGAGTTCATGCATGATGGCAGCCGCCCTGCTGGGCACCCTGTCTGCCCAGGGCCCGATAACAGGCTCCTCGGTGCCCCACCACCACTGCCCCAGCCACTGGTCCACCTGCTCAGCCCGCACATACACCTCCTGGTCCCTGTAGGCCGCTGGAGGGAGCAGCCACCCGGGGGGTCCGGCCGGCACCAGGCCCACCCGCCCTACCACCACCGCCTTCCCCTCAGGACACCGAGGCCTCCCAGGACACAGTTGGGGACACATAGAGCGGGGGAGAGGGGAGCTCCCAGGGCTCCATGGTGAACACAGGGTGGCTGAGGGGGATGCCCCAGAGACGGGGGGGACGGGGGGACGGGGGGGGGGGGAGAGCGGTCTGAGGGGGGGAGCACGGCACAGGGAAGTGGGTATTGTAGAGAGCCTCCACAGACTTCCGGGAGACTGGGTATGCCTTCATCAGCTACCGAGTGAGGGGATAGGCCAGGTCCCCCAGGATGCAAGGGGCATCAGCATCCCCTTGATCCAGGTCATGCCATGTCGGCAAAGTCCCCATAGTACATCTGGGCATAGAAGGGGGAGATGGTCATGATCTGGGCATCGTGGCTGCGCCCAAAGTTGCCCATGAAGATGTCGATGAAACGCCCCAGTGGGCCACCACAGTCTGCAGCTGCAGGGAGTTGTATCCATGCCTGTTAACATATTCCGTGGCCTCCCCAGCGGAGGGGCACAGGATCTCTATGTGGGTGCTGTCCATGGTGTCAATGCAGTTGGGGAAGCCTCCAGACATGAATCCGGTCTTCACAGCCACCTGGTCCACCAGCTGGATCATTCGGTCCAGGAGCACTCCCTCCACAGCCTCGCAGTCATCCCACAGGATCCCAGCGACAGTGCTCACCCTGATGCTGAAATGCTGCGAGACAGACCGGCAGGAGTCGGGAGTTGCTAGTGCCCAGACCCCGATGGCCACCCGCTGCACCATGGAGATGGGGGTCCACATGGGGGTGTGCTGCTGCTCCGGACAGGGCATTAACAGCTCCGCGAGCTGCAGTCGGGTGCGCCTGTCCATACAAATGTGTGCCCTCCAGGTGGCCTTATCCCACTGAGTCAGCGTCTGGGACCACCACTCCTGTGCCCGCTCTGTGACCCACACTCACCAGTCAATGGGTATAGCAAGCAGGGCTGCATGCCCCATGGTCTCCCTCTGCCATTGAAGGTGCCCGGCCGCCTCGTGGAGCCATGCAATCCTATCCCGGCCACGGAGGAGGTCCTGCCAGGCTGTCCTGGACACCCGCAGGGCCCTGAGCCAGGCCAGGGAGAGCCTTCCAGCGTGGTGGGCTCTCTGGGCCCTAGTGGCACTCCAGGGAATGGTAACCTGCAGGCGGGCACCCAGGTGCACTTCTGAGGTCTGGATGCATAAGAGATCTGTGTGTGCTTGGTACCACTCTGTGCAGAGGGCTAGGTGCATCCTGCGGGCGCCCAACAAGCCTAGCTCCATCATGTACGTTGTCCCGGATGGGGGGAAGATGGCCCAGTTATAGGCCAGGGCATGTGTAACCCCACCCCCGGGTTGTGACCCGGGGCCCTGCCAGGGTCCCCCAGGTCATTTATGGGCGGTCCCCCTCCCGTCTGCCCGGGCAGGCTCCTGCAGGTTGGTCGTGCTGGGGAGCTGGTGGCAGTCCATTGAGCAGACCTGCTGTCCCTGAACGGGGTCTGGCGCACGGTCCAGCCTGCACCCGGGTGCATGCGGGCTGCAGCTGCATTCCTGCTGTCATCAACCTCTCACCTCTCAGTGTTGCCAGCCTGTTTTCCTTGCCACTCTGATTAGTTTGTAGGCTGTCCTGTCTGTGCGCTCTTTTCCAGCATCTGTGCTGGGTCCGCACCCCACGCCTTGCTCACTTGCCATGCCATGTTGCAGCCAGTGGCTTTATTGACTGGCCTTGAGCCCCCCCTGCATCCCCTCTCATCCCTCCAGGGATTGTGGGGGCCCCCTGTCCTCGCGCTTAGTCTCCTTTGTTTCCTGGACCATGGCTGGCTGCGCTTCCACCAGGCTCCCGGTTCCCAGCGCCCATGGGGCCCCCCATCGCTGGACCTTCTATGAGACCATGGCCCTGTGTGACCTGTGGCATTCCCCACACATGCAATTGCTCCAGAGCTGCCCGGACAACCTGTATGGTGCCTATGCGAGTCTGAGCTCGGGGCTGCGCTACTTTGGCTATGAGGCAAGCGCCCGCAATTGCCGGCTGCATGCAGAGACCCTGGGCTTGATTTCCTTTCCCGAAGGGCGCATTCCAGAGATGAGGTGCTCGCATGTGGGGTGGTCGGTGGTGGAGACCTTGTCTGCTCTGTCTGTGTGCAGTCTGGCTGCCTATATGGCCTGTCTGAATGAGAGGGGCCCTGCCCTGGCCGTGTCCTACTTTGGCTGTGTGCACGGGGCCCGTGGGTACCCACGATCACATGGGGTGGTGTATCACTGGCTGTTAGAGTTCGGTCACCTTCCATGGCCCCCTGCTGCTGACTATGGCTTGTCCAAGCACACCGAGGTGGAGTTGGAGGTGCTGTCCGGTGTGTGGTCCCATTCCGATGTGCAGTTGGGGCTCGCCATGCAGGATCCCTTCGAGGCTTACTAACTGGTCACCTACCACATGTCTGTGCTGGGCCACCATCAGAACGTGCTTCAGTGGCCCCAGTTTGTGCACCTGGTGGCAACCCAGTCCCAGGCCCCTTCATTGCCCCCTGCAGCTTGCCGTGAGGCCCCCTGTGCCTACCGTGCCCCGGTTGGTGGCCCCGCAAAGAGCTCCAGCCTTCTCCCTGCTGCCACAGGCCAGTGCCTGCTTCCTCCATGATGTCCTGGCCTTGCAACTGTGATGCCTCTTTCCCGGAGTTCTACTGTCACTGCCTGTGGCTCTGAGCCCCCACCCCGGTCGACTCTGCATCTGGTGTTTCCCTCCGTGGCTGCCTTCTCCTGTGGCCGAGTTCTGCTCTCCGTGCCTCCGCCCAGCTCCCTGGATTGCTGCTGACCTTCCTCATCTGCCGTGGCTCCCTCCTGTGCCAGTGACCCCCCCTTGGGTGCCTCTATGACCGTGGGGTTCTGGGGCACCTGGACTTTGCCTCCCGGCACTTGCCCATTTATGTGTGTGCATATGTGGACCACCTGCACTGCTCCAGCTCTCCAGAATCTCCTCAATGGCACACTTGCCAGTGCTTGGGGTGCCTGTCTGTCCCCTGGGCCATTCCCGGGCTGCTCCCTGTTCAGTGTAGCCTCCCCCTGTGCCTGTGGCCCAACCTTCCACCCCACCCCCCATTCCAGGACTGCCTGTTTAGCTGTAGGGGTGCCCGTGCAGACTGTGCTGTTGTGGGGGTTCTGGGTGCCGTTTCCCATGTCCTGCCCTGTCCTGCCCCTGGCCCAGCCCCTCCCCCTCCCCCCTGTGCCCATTGTGCCATGTGTGTTGTCTGTCCCGCTGTGTCCCCCCCTTCCCTTCCTTTCCCTTGTGGGTGTGAGTGCACCCAAGCGTGTGTGTGTGCTGTGTGTTCCACTGTGCCCTCCTTGTCTCTGTGCCTGCTGTGTGCGCTGCCCCGGCGGCTCTTCTCCCTCTTCCCCCTCCCTTCCCATTTCCCTTGTGTAGGTGTTTCCTGTAGGCGCTCTTGGCTTCCTTTGCCCCTCCCTGGTGCCTTCTGGGTGTTTTGACCATGGCCAGGAATCGGCATCACGTCTGTTGCACTGCCCCGGCCCGAGGTCTGACGGCCCAATTCCCTGCCGTGGTCCTAATCCCATCATGTGTGTTCGGGGTCTTCCTCGACCACGGGGTGTGGTCAATCAGTTCACCACCACAGGAATCCACTGTGGTGAATCGGGACCACGTAACGTCTGAAATCACGCAAAGTGTCCTCACACTTTGAATATTGTGTTGCCCCTGTCTCACTCTATAAGTGAAAAAGGCAAAGTGAAGGACAACAAAAATGAGTTAAGCCTTAAATTATTACTTAGCTTAGGATATGATCATAGTATTTACTGTAGAGACAGTGGGTGTTTTTAAATGAGCAAGGCCGGGTGTAGGGAGGTCCATGGCTGCTGAGTGCACTACTGTGGTGGAGTGCATGGGGAACAATTTGAATGGATGACTGCCATGATGGCCATCACAGTCACAGAGGCAGCCCCCGCAAACTCCCTTCCCCAGACCACGTGGGAGGGGGAAGCACGCTGAGCTGGCCTTTGCAAATGACATGTCCCCAGTGCAAGTGCTGGGGACCCCAGCCTCCCCAGAGCAGGGGCTGAGTGGCCCCCCCATTGCCACAGACCTTTTTAACTTACCCCACACAGAGCACTCCAGATTTCTCTGCAGTGCTCCTTGAGTGACCATGAGTGGGTGCTGTGTGGCTCACAGGAGCATGCATCCCCCCACTTCACCGTTAGGTGGATTTTTGAATGAGTGGCTCCTGGATGAGCATTAGGGTAGAGCCTCATTTAAAAACACACAGTGAATTTAGAGCCCTGCGTGGGCCAGAAATTTTGACATGAGCCCAACCCTGAGGCATTGGGCCTCAGTGTGATTCAGCCAGGCTTTTGTGACTGATGTGCCTAGGTGGACTCACCCTCTATGAAGTGTCATGACATCCCGGTGCTCCATAAGGAGTAGGGCTACATCAGAAAAGCAGCAGGGTTAATAGCAGCTCGGGGAGGGATAGAAAATAATGGATAATGGATAATGGACAATTGATAATCAATAATTAATAATAAATGATCAATAATTAATAATTAATAATTGATAATTAAGCTTTAATCATTAATAATTAATCGTGAATACTTAATCTTTATTAATTAATAATTAATAATTATTGATGATGATCCCCTGCCATGGAAGAAGGAACAGAGAGGTCCCTTGCAAACTAAATTCACTCTGCAATATGGTAGACCATTCTGCTACAACTGAAGCAAGTAATGGAAAATTTGAAAAATAAAATTGAAAAGAATGAAGTGTGCTTTGCAATAAATACACAGAATGCTCAGAGGTTATTTCTGGTTGGGTAATAGGGCTTTTCATTCACTCTTTAGGCATCAGAACTTATCTGCTTAACTTCTCTTTATGGTTCCCTCGCCAGATATCTTACCGTGCCTCTTCTGAGACACTCTGTAAATCAGAAATATCAGAGCAGCTCAGTGCATCTGTTGTAAATTTTGAGATTTTGAACAGGAATATTCCTGAGACTGCAGATTCTTTTTTTTTTTGTAATGAGCGATATTAAAGATGAAATGATCCTACACCCCATCTCCCTTGCCAAATTAATTAATTATTGATTATTGATTATTGATTATTGATTATTGATTATTGATTAATAATTAATAATTAATAGTTATTAATTAGTAATTAATAATTAATAATTAATAATTGCTGCAAACTGGATGCCTGCATAATAATGCATTCCCATTCCATTTCTGATGTAGAGCTACTCTCTAATATCACAACACACTGGAGATGAGACCTCCTGTAGCAGGGGATCCCAACCCAAGACTGAGGGTCTTGGGCCAGGAGCGTGTCCACCTGAGCGGAAGAAGAAGGGACTAGTTAGGGACATTGGGCTCAGGTCAGGTGATAGGCCTCCATAATGGCCCTGCTTCTTGTATATTTCCCTTGAGGTTTCCAGTAAGGCCATTTCCAGTTGCCCTGGATCTCCCTCTTTCCATCCTAGCTGTAAAACCTGGCTGTTCCGCCTGGCTTTTGGCAAGGGAGATGGGGTGTAGGATGGGAAGGGGTGGTTTGGTTTTGTGCCTTTGCTTTTTATTGTATTTTATGGTTTTATTGATTGTATATGTTTTAACATTGTAAGCCACCCTGGGCTGCTTGGCGCAGGAGGGGCGGGGTATTAAATGATTTTATAAATAAACATAAATAAATAAATAAATAAATAAATTTAAGTAGACCATTGATCTGATCCACCATGGCAACTCTTAAGCACTTAATAGCAGAAGCAACAAACTTTTTTCGTCTTTAATATCGCTCATTACAAAAAAAAAAGAATCTGCAGTCTCAGGAATATTCCTGTTCAAAATCTCAAAATTTACAACAGATGCACTGAGCTGCTCTGATATTTCTGATTTACAGAGTGTCTCAGAAGAGGCACAGTAAGATATCTGGCGAGGGAACCATAAAGAGAAGTTAAGCAGATAAGTTCTGATGCCTAAAGGGTGAATGAAAAGCCCTATTACCCAACCAGAAATAACCTCTGAGCATTGTGTGTATTTATTGCAAAGCACACTTCATTCTTTTCAATTTTATTTTTCAAATTTTCCATTACTTGCTTCAGTTGTAGCAGAATGGTCTACCATATTGCAGAGTGAATTTCGTTTGCAAGGGACCTCTCTGTTCCTTCTTCCATGGCAGGGGATCATCAGACAATTGAGCTATCAGAGTACTTGCAGCTCTAAGCGCTTCACATTGCAGAAAAATGTGACATACTTAAGTATTAGTTTAAAAGGCTGCTACTTAAAGGCAGCCAGATGAGTCTAAAAAGGGAAAGGGACGTGTAGGTCAAGGCAATTAAACAGGGATGTGTGAAGACTGTGTATAAGAAACATGAGATTGCCTTTTTTCTCCATATATATATGGGATTTTTCAGAACATTCTGGAGATCATCTCAGATACACAACATATGTTTTTGTTCTTAAGTCCTACACAGTTCACCTAAACAATTTGGTAATGAGAATTGGGAGACAGATCAATGAAAAGCCCAATAAATTAGAGGAGTTAGGGAAGCTCTGGTTCAAGCTCGCCTTAGCCTGAAACTCATTGGATGACCTTGGGCCAGTCACAGTATTCTCTCAGCCTAACCTACCTCACAGGGTTGTTGTGAAGATTAAAAGTTGTGTTAATTAGTTCTATGTCAAGCACTCCGAGGACCCTCTCAGGGGGTGCTATATACAAATAAAAAGTATTATTATTATTATTATTATTAAATAATAAATTATCTCTGACCATTGCAAAGTGCAAAGAACATTGCAACAAACAAAGAAAGTTTCTTCAAACATCTCAACACTGGAAAGGAAATAAAAGAAGGGTGGGTGGGAAACTACACACATTCCTCAAACAGTGATTGCTGTTGGAACGACTGTTAAATGGCCTTTACAAAATGTCTTGTAGTCCTGCTACAGTTCTCAAAAGAAACATTACAAATCTGGTTCAGCGGAGGGACTGAATGGCTCTGCTCAGTGATGTACTACTGTAATGAAAATACATCTTAGCCTGTAGTCTCCGAACTGGCTTTACCACAGGGTGGCCTGGGGTGACTGCCCTTGGCCCTGCTCTTTTCACAGATCCTGCAGTGTGGAGGGTGGAGGCCCCACTCCCTGCCAGTGGGGCCCAAACACAATAATCTTTAGGACCCCCAAAAGGATTCCCCCAATTGGAGAGGAACCACCAGAGGCCCACATTTTATCTTCACCCTAGGCCCCAGAAATTCTACAGCCATCTCTGCCTGTAGTAGAAGCTGGGCAGGATTTTCAAAACTGCTCAACACTGGTATAACCACTGCTATTAGGGGTGTGCCCCAGTCCCCATGTCATTTTCTTTTTCCGTTTTCATTTTCGTTATTCAAAAATGTTGTTTTCGTTATCGTTATTAACAATGTCATTTTCATTTTTGTTGTCGTTATCATTTTTGTTGTCATTTTTGGTATCATTTTTATATTGTTTTTGTTATCGATATCAGTATCAAATGACAGTTTTATACCGTTTCAAATGCCAATTTTATTTTTGGTATCGGTATTGTTACTGATTTCTGTGCACAACTAATATTTTAAAATCTTTAAAAACTAAAAATATTCAAATATTTAAAATATTTAAAATATTAAAAATCTAAGGGAGACAAGGGAAGTGAAAAGGAAAACTACCTATTATCTAAAGAATTATCTATATAACTATTCTAATGTAATCTATATGGCTATAATATATATCTATATCTAATCTATACTACCTATCTATATATAATGTACAGGGGGGAGAAGGACAGGGAAAGGAGAAGGTAAAATGTAGGGTATGAGGAAGGAAAGGTACTAGTGGTAGTACTAAATAAATAAATAAATAAATAAATAATAAAATGAGGGCTTGGAAGAATTTTTATGTGCAAGCACCACAGTTCTGTAAACGCAACCTGACAAGCAGACCGCCCACAGAATGGAGAGAGAAAACCTGGCACTCCCATTATAAAGGATTGCAGTGGCCTCCCCCAGAGCCCCCTCCCCCCCGTTTGGTTGTGGGAGGCAGCAGGCATTGAGCAATCACAGGGTTTCCCCAGAAGGCCTAGAGCGTCTCTGACGCCGGCAGCCACAGCCGGCGCTGAGGCCTCCGGACAGCCCTCCGCCGCCGCCGCACCCGGAGCTCCGCAAAGGTAATCAAAGCACTTAACTTTAGTAGGGGTGATCCCTGGGGGATTGGAGGGGTGTTAAACACCCCCCCCAGGGATCGGGTCTATACTTACCGGCGGCTGCGGGGACGCTGCGGCCGCTGGTGCTGGGGGGTGGG
>QEPC01014299.1:193240-206354 GCA_003113815.1 Sphenodon punctatus
GTGCCTGAAGCGAGTGCAGAGTGAGTAGCGAGTGCGAGAGGTGTGAGAGTCCCCTTCCTTCCCACCCCAGGCCCGGGGTAGACCCCCTCCCTGGGGAGCACTGTGTGCGTGACCCTGCCTCCTTCCCTGCAATTCTGGGGACAGGCCCTCTTCCCTCACAGACATTCCCCCGCACCTGGCTCCAGCCCCTCCTTCCCTCCCGTGCGTGTGTGTACTACGGAGTGTGGGGGTATCGTGCGGACTCTCTCAATCCATGCGCCCTATGATGATAGCGGCCTGTTCTCTTTCATTAGAGGTAATGGCCAACACACTATCCTGACGGGCATAGAAAAACCCCGGTGTTGCCACGCTGAGAGAGCTGCTGTTGGAGATACCCAGCGAGTGAAAAGAGTGTGTGGAACCCTTCTTGTGTTCCCCCCCCCCTCCCGGTGACACCCTCGGCTAAACCATAGCATTGTGGATGCTTTAGTCCGCAACTCTATGGAGCCAGTGGGGTACGTGGGTAGACTGTGGGTCAGGGAAATCTCAGGGTCTTTCTGATCCTGACCCAGGTGGAGCTGGAAGCGGGCAGATGCAGGGGTGCAACCCCGAAGCCTATGTTGTGGTGAGCAGCCCCATGTCCATCTGAAAACAGCCATTGTAGCACTCCTTCAGTAGTGTTACCCCACAATTTTTTTTCTCCCCTGAAACCCTGCTCCTTGATCCAGAACCTTTTGAAGTAAAAAAATATTGTGGTTTTAAAAGCAACAGGATTCTTGAAGGTAATGAATGCACCTCGCCAATATGCAATGCTTTATAAAGGGAGAAGTTCCTTCCTGTTCCCTACAGTAATCAGTTTGTGCCCTGAAGCATGAATATTACCCGTTTCCTAGAGTGTATAACTACAAATGCTTTGGTAGGATATATTGGAGACACTCATGCAAACATTAATGCATAGATATAACACACTGGTGTGAGATGATCTAAAACTAAAGTCTGTTCAACTGTGTTCTTTAACAAGGTCTTAATTAGGTATATGAACAGAGCTCACAGATGGAGTGATGGGAGAAAGAAAGACAAAGCTATTGAGTTACAACATTTGAGCAATATTTTGGCAAAACATTTGGCAGGCTATAAGGGTTTGGGTGGGTTTAGGGGTGAGGGTGGGGTTTTTCAAGGAATTTTAATGTGTATTGTGTTTTTAATGTTGTAACCACCTTGAGACTTAGGGTAATTTCAGATGTTACGAGATCACGCTCAACCACGTACAATCCCCTGTGGTAGCGAATGATCCCATAACATCTGGTTGCTCGCCGCCAGATGTTCACCAAGGTGAACCACTGGCAGTGAGCAAAAAAACCATGCTTTCGAGGATGGTACAGGCACCATCACCGAAAGAGTGGTTAATTGAACCACAGCCAGGAATCGGTGGACGGTAACGTCTGTTACCGCCACCGATTCTGGGCTGTGGCCCAGACTCTGGGACAGAATCCGGCGCAGCGCCCGGATTGGCTGCTGCGCCTGCCTGTCTCCAAGAGGGCGGACTGCTGGGGGAGCGTGTGCGGGGCAGGACTTTGTGACCTCACATCACGCTGCGCAGCACCGCCCCCTCCCCAGATTCCCAACCAGAATCATCCGGATCATCTGTTGACAGGCCGTTCTTTTTCCAGCCGGGAATCAGAAAGATGATTCCGTGACAGGGCCAATAGGTGCCCCATTATGTCTGAAATCACCCTTAGGGTGTTTTCAGATGTTATGAAATCACAGTCAACCACAGTGAACCACATTCAACCCCACGGTGGGGCCAAAGGGTCCTGAACATCTGTTTGGTGGCCACCAGATGTTCACCACAGTCAATCCCCAACAGGGGACAAAATTAACCACCCTTCTGGAGCTCCGTTCTGGACCATCTCCGAAAGCGCGGTCAAAGCAATTCCCACTGGGAATCAACAAAAAATAACATCTGAATGGCAACCACCAGCCGGAAGCAAGCAAAATGATTCCCAGCCAGGGAAAAAGCATGCATCGTCACTGACAGGCAATGAGCAAAAACACAGGCCGGGGAGGGAGATTTAAAGGGTACACAGCAGCAGGGGAACGTGGCGGAAAGGAGCGAGGCGGAAGGGAGAGGAGAGTGGAGGGCGAGAGAGCAAGGGAGGCAGGGGAGGCAGCGCAGGTGGAGGAAGTGGTCATGCTGCACATGGAGGCAGTCGAGGGAAAGCAGCAGCAGCAGCAGCAGCAGCAGCCACCAGGACAGGCCACCCCAGAGACGACAACCGGCCTGGGGGAAGAGGCACCCCAGAAATGGGTAAGGGGAAGGAAGTGGGGGTGCAAGGGCACAGGGACACCAAGAGAGGCAGGCGGGTGGGGGGGGCAGGGGGAAGGGTTGCAGGGCTGATGCAACCCAGCAACCAACCTCCCCCCTCCTCATGACCCACGGACATAGGAACGGGCCCGGGGGCCCGAGCCCCTGGAGGTGGCAGGCACTGGCCAGGCAGAGGAGGAGGAGCAGGAGGAGGAGGAGGACTGGGAGGGTGCATGTGGGAGACGGCCATACCACCGAGGAGGCCAATGGGGGCACAGGGAAACCCAGAACTTCATCAGGATCTGGGGGACCCTGGAACATCAGCTGGAGCTAGTGGTCAACCAGAGAAATGAGCACGTCTACCTGGAGATTGTGAGGGACATGGAGGCAGCGGGGCACCACAGGACTGTGGCCCAGTGCTGATCCAAGGTCAAGGAGCTCAAGAGGGGGTACAAGGCCATCAGGGACAACAACCAGCGGTCCGGGCATGGAGCCCAGACCGCCCTGTAATATGATGCCCTGGAATGCATCCTTCACATGAAGGGCTCCATTGTCGCCCCACGCCTCGTGGGGAGTGCTGTGGTCCAGGGCAGGAAACGGGCTGAGGTAACCCCTCCCCTCCCCCCTAGAAGGCACCAGATCCAGGGTCCCCACCCCCCCAAGAGGAATGCCCCGGGACCTCAGGGACCAGCAGGCCCCCCTCGCGCACAAGACCTGAGAGCCCCCAGCCCCTGTCCGGACTGGGAGAATATGAGGTCAGCACATTGGTTACCTTCAGCCAGTGGACACAGGGGGACCCCAGTAATACAGAGGGACAGGCCTCGGAGGGCTCTGAGACTGACATTGAGGGTAAGCAAGTGGGTGGGAGGGGAGACAGACGGGGGGGATGGGCTGAGGGGGTTGGGGGCACACTAGGCACAGGGTCGCCCCCACCAACCCCCACCAACCACTGGAAGAGGGCCTGGGGGGCCTCCGGGAACACATTCAGACCACCCCCACCCAACCCCTCCCATACCCCCACAGGGCATGACACACTCTGTCACCAGCGACAGGCGGGTGAGGAGGATGGCAGAGAGCAGCCCCGGGAGCAGCCAGAGGTCCAAGGTGATGCACACTGAGTAGTGGGGAGGGGGATAGGGTTCCTGGGGTGGCTGGAAGAGGGACCAGGGGCACGTGGTACAGGGGAGGGGGACCTGGATGCAGGGGACTGCCGGTGGAGGGAACCGGCTGCCAACCTGAGGGGGGGCATGACCCCCCAGTCATGCCATGGGATAGGGGGTGGACGGTTGGGGTGCCTAACCAAACCCAAATGTGTACCCCAACAAGGTGACCTGATGGGCCCCAGAAAGCCATCCCAGTGCCCCCAGTGCAATGGATGAGGGAGCACCGGACATGGGTATGGCGCCAGAGGGAGGAGCAGGCAGAGGACATAGTCCACTCAACCACCAAGCAGGGCGAGCGGATGATCGTGGCCATCAATCGGATGGAGGCGTCCATGGAAAGGGTTATGCAACAAGCGGAGGCAAGGAACTGGAGTTTGCAGGCGGAGGTTCAACTGAAATGGTGGTAGGAGCACCGGGAGCACAGCAGGCAGGTGGAGGCATTTGGGCAGCTGGAACTGGCCATCGACAGGATGGTGAGCGAGCATTTGGCCAAGATGGACTGCTCCCACAACATCGGCACCTCGCTGATCCTGCACACGGGGACCATGTGTGCGTACGTGATGACAGCTGCCCCACTGGGCAACCTGCCAACCCTAGTCCCGATGCCGTGCCCCTCAGTGTCCCCACCACCTCTGCCACCACCCCAGCCGCTGACACGCCCGCTGGGCCTGCGCATCCACTTCCCGGTCCCTGCAGGCCTCTGGAGGGAGCCACTCCGGACCCGGACCAAGGCCCTCCCTCCCTTCCACCCGCCTGCCCCTCAGGACACCGAGGCCTCCCAGGACACTGTTGGGGACACGGACAGTGGGGAGGGATGGGAGCTCCCAGAACTCCATGACACCCACAGGGTGGCCAAGGGGGAGGTCCCAGAGATGTGGGGGACTGTGGGGAAGAGGGAGGGAGGCCTGAGGGGGGGTACACGGCACCAGGAGGTGGGTGGTGGTGGTGGTGGTGGCACCTTTAAGTGATGGTCACAATAAATGTAGGGGCACCACAGTTGCCTCTGTGCTTCTGTTCATGGGCCTGGGGGGTGGTGGGCATAGAGAGGCACACCCAGGGAGCTGATGGGGCCCCCGGGGTGGTGGAGACTGGGGTGTGCACCCTCACACCTCAGCCTCCTGGTTGTTTCACCTGGTCAGGGCTGCATGGATGCGCTTTACGTACCAGTACTCCCGCAGGTTCTCTGTGTTCACATAGACAGAGAGGCACAGGGCTGTGAGGGTGCCGGGGCATGGGGTAGTTGAGGGCAGCCCCATCGGTCTCACATATGTTGTGCAACACACATCAGGCTCTGATCACCAGGGCCGAGGTCTCCACCGTGTAGTCCAGGCAGCCCGTGAGGCTCCTCCAGCGCTGCTTGAGGGCCCCGAAGGCCCTCTCGACCACAGTCCTGCTTGCACACAGGTGGGTATTGTACAGCACCTCCACAGGGTTCCTGGTGACCAGGTACAACTTCATCAGCCACCGGGTAAGTGGGTAGGTCGGGTCCCCCAGGATTCAGGGGGCAACAGCACCCCCTCGATCTGGGTCATTCCCATGTCCGCAAACTCCCTGTGGACATATCAGGGTGAGATGGTCATGATCCGGGCATCGTGGCTGCGCCCTGAGTGTCCCGTGAAAATGTCTATGAACTGCCCACAGTGGTCCACGACCACCTGCAGCTGCAGGGAGTGGTACCCGCGTCTGTTGACATATTCTGCGGCCTCTCCATCTGAGGGGTGGAGGATCTCGATGTGGGTGCCGTCCATGGCACCCATGCAGTTGGGAAACCCTCCAGCCATGAACCCAACCATCACAGTCACCTGATCCACTAGCTGGATTGCTCGGTCCAGGAGCACGTCCTCCACCACCTCACAGATGTCTCGCAGGATACCGGTGATGGTGCTCACCCTGACACCAAAATGCTGCGAGATGGACCGGCATGAGTCAGGCATTGCTAGTGCCCAGACCCCGATGGCCACCCACTGGACCATGGGAATGAGGGTCCACATGGGGGTGTGCTGCTGCACCATCCAGGGCATTAACAGCTCCGCGAGTTGCAGTAGGGTGCACCTGTCCATCTGAAAGTGTGCACTTCAGGCAGCCTCATCTCACTAAGCCAGCGGCCTGGCCCACCACCCCTGTGCCCACTCCATGACCCATAGCTGCCGGGCAATGGGCATAGCGAGCTGGGCAGTGCAACCCATGGTCTACCTCTGCCACTGGAGCCAGCTGGCCATTTCGCAGAGTGCTGCAGCCCACTGCTGGGCATGAATGAGGGCCTGCCTATCTGTTCCAGACACTCGCTGGGTCCTGAGCCAGGCCAGGGAGCACCTGCGACTGTGGTGGGATCACCCAAGCTATGCTCACCCGCAGCCGGGTGGCCAGGTGCACCTCTGCAGTCTGGATGCGCAGGAGGTCTGTGTGCAAGCAACACCACTCAGCACAGACTGTTAGGTGCATCCCACAGGTGCCCAACCAGCCCAGCTCCATGGTGAACAGTGGCCCGGGTGAGTGGGAGCTGCACCCGTTATAGACTGGGGCACGTGTCGACAATCCCCCTGTTCATGACCTGCCTACTGACCAGGGGTCCCAGGTCACCTTCCCCCCCCAGCCAGCTGGGCCAGCTCCCGTAGGGTGACAGGGGCGGGGCAGAAGTGGGCACCCCATTGCGCACACCTGTGGTCCCTGAACGGGGTCTGACGCATGGTCCAGCCTGCACCCGGGTGTATGCAGCCTGCAGCTGCATTCCTGATGTCATCACCTCCCACCTCTCTGTGTTTTGGCTGCCTGTTGTCCTCGCCATCCTGAGCTGTGTGTAAGATGTCCTTTATGTGTGCTCAGTGACAGCAGCTGTGCTGGGTCCTCACTCCACGCCTCGCTCATTAGCTGGGCAATGTTGCAGCCTGTGACCTTATCATTTGGCCTTGGAGCTCCCCTGCTTCCCCTCCCATTCCTCCAGGGATTGTAGGTCCCCTTGCACCTTACATTTAGTATCAGGCACGTGCTGGACCATGCTGTCAGGGCTTCCCCAGTGCTTGCAGGCCCCTCCACTCCTGGCGCTCCCCATAGCTGGACCTTCCGCGAGACCACGGCCCTGTGTGACCTGTGGCATTCCCTGGCCATGTAATTGCTCCTGAGCTGCCTGGACAGCCTCACCGGTGCTTTTCCGAGTCTGAGCTCCGAGCTGCACTACATTGGCTATGAGGCGAGTGCCCACAATTGCCGGCCACACGTGGAGATGCTGGGCCTGCGTCCCTTTCCCAACGGGTACATCCTGGAGATGAGGTGCATGCATGTGGGGTGGTCGGCAGTGGAGACCATGTCTGCCCTCTCTGTATACAGCCTGGCCACCTACACAGAGGGGGGGCTGCCCTGGCCATGTCCTTCTTTGGTTGTGTTCACGGGGCCCGTGGGTACCAGTGGTCCTGTGGGGCAGTCTATCACCAACTGTTGGAGCTGGGTCACCTTCTGTGGCCCCCAGCTGCTGACTATGGCTTGTTGGAGCCCACCAGGGTGGAGGTGGTGCTGCTGGCTGGTGTGTGGTCCTGTTACGATGTGCAGGTGGGGCTCGCCGTGCAGGATCCCTTTGAGGCATACTACCTGTTCGCCCACCACATGGCAGCAATGGGATACCATCAGGACATGTTTCAGTGGCCCCACTTAGTGCACCTGGTGGGTCACCAGGTCCCGGGCCCCATCATGGCCCCCTTAAGCTGGCTGTGAGGCCCCCTGTGCCTTCTGGGCCCTGGTTTCTGGCCCCGCTGTGAGCTCCTGCCTCCGCCCTGATGCCATGGGTCGCTACCCGCTCCCTCCATGATGTCCCACAATGTCACGGCCTTATTGCTGTGCTTCCTGCTTCCTGGGATTCTGCTGCCACTGCCTGTGGCTCTGGACCCCCTCCACAGCCCCCCCGTCCACTTCTGCAACCGGTGTTCCCCTCCGTGTCTGCCTTCTCCAGTGGCCGTGTCCTAATCTCCAAGCTGCCACCCAGCACTCCGGGGTGCTGCTGACCCTCCTAGTCTGCCTGCAATTCCTCCTGTGCCCTTGCCCACACACACCCCTAGGGTGAGTCTGTGACTGCAGGGTTCTGGGGTCCCCATGACTGCACCTTTTGGCGTCCTCCCTGGGGTGTGTGTGTATTTGGACCGGCTGCATGGCTCTGGCTCTCCTCCATCCCATCCATTGTACCCTCGCTGGCTCCTGGGGTGCCTGTCTGCCTCCTGGACTGTTCCCGGGACATTCCCTGTTCCATGTGGCCTCCCCCTGTGCCTGTGCTCTGCCCATGTGGGGTCCCCCTGTTCTGGGACTGGCTGTATAGCTGTGAGGGTGCCCGTGCAGGCTGTGCTGTTGTGCAGGTTTTGGATGCCATTCTCCATGTCCGGCCCTGCCCCTGGGCCGGTTCCCCCCCTGCCCCCTGTCCCTGCCCCCTTCCCTCCCCACTGTGCCCATTGTGCCGTGTGTGTTTTCTGTCCCGCTGTATCCCCACTTCCATTATTTTCCTGTATGGGTGTGTATGGGCCCGGGGGTGTGTTTGTGATATGTGTTCCACTGTGACCTCATTCTCTCTGTGCCTGCTGTGTGTGCTGCCTCAGCGGCTCTTCTCCTTCCTCCCCCTCCCTTCCCATTTCCCTTGTGTGGGCATCCCTGTAGGCGTTTTTGGCTTCCTTTGCCCTTAACCGGCCATGTCTGCTTCCCGCACCTCCCTGGTGCCTTCTGGGTTTTTTGACTACAGCCGGGAATCAGCATCACGTCTGTTGCGCAGCCCCGGGCCGTAGTTTGTTGGTCCAATTCCTTGCCATGGTCCCGGTCCCATCACATCTGTTCAGGGCCTTCCTGGACCACGGGGGGTGGTTGGATGGCTTGCCACCACTAGGAATCCACTGTGGTGAATTGGGACCGCGTAACGTCTGAAATCACCTTCAGTAAAATAAAATAAAATTAAAAATAGCAGTATTACATGTGTGCAATTGCCAAAAATGCCATCATCAAAATGGCTGAAGAACCCAAGTAACCAGGGCAAAATTTTGAAAACCCATTTCCCCTGTCCCCCGTGAACTCCATACAAAACACCTAACTGGAACACTTGAAAAAACTGATATGCAAATACCCTTTTGGGCTGCAGCTGTTATTTGGGTGGTTGAAAGGCTACATGAAAATATGAATAATACCTGTGAATAAATAAACCCACTGGCTGTTCTAACACTAGGTTTGTTCTAGAGCTGCAACTGGGCACCTGAAGATTTAGGCACCCCTGACGATTTGTCTCTTTCAAAAGCAGCTTCCCAGTCACAGTGCCTATCAGATCACCATACAGGGGAAGCTCCGGCCAGCTTTTGAAATTTACAAGTGCTAGCTGGAGCACCAAGTAGCTGAGATTTAGTCTTCAGCTCTCCCAGATGGTGTTTGTCAGTTTCTCTGGGTAATGCTCACATTTTCAGGCATCAGGCACCTTATTGGTCCTTGGGTAGCCTGTCCGCTTCCTGATGAGGTGCTGTAAAATGGGGACATTACCATTGGGTGCTAACTTTAGTACTCGCTGCAGCTCTCGTTTCTACAGGCCTTCTCTAATCACATCACTGCACAGTGTATACTGCATTTCCCCTCCCAGTCTGGAACAGGCTTCTAAACCTAGTTGACTTTGTCCCTTTTTAGACAAGCCTGGTCTCTTAGTTGGTTTCTCAATCCGCTCTCAGTAATCTCGCGTGTGGAAAGGGGCAGTTTAGACATGTCTCCCTCCCACCGGAAGTTGCCTGTCAGTCGCTGAAAACAGTGGTGTCCAGTGGCTCACACATGCATTTTACATCCGGATTTGTCAGACCTCGATATCAGGGTTTGACAAATCCAGATGTAAAACGAATGCATGAGCCACCCTGCACTGCTGTTTTCAATGGCAGCCGGGTGAATTCTGGCGCAGGGAGGCATGTCTACACTGACCCCACCCCTATGAGATTGCTGAGAGCAGATTGAGAAATTCATGAAGAGAACAGGCTCGTTTAAAAACGTGTTTGGTGTTCCTTTTATATCAGCATATCAACTAGTCCCTTAAATGGGCCTTTCCAATTAGCATACAGAAATGCAAGAGAACACAAGCTTTTGTCTCTTCGAGTTTTGCTTCCATTTCAATTTATTCCTGGGCTTCAGAAGCTAATATTTCTGCCACTATTAATAGAATAATGTAGTAATAGTGTAGGTGGTTCTTTCACTGTAGTGCTATAGTTAATTTATTTAATTTATAAAGTACTTCTAAGTCTTGGTTATGTGGAGTAATGGTAAAAGTATGTAGGCAGAGATTAGTTATCTCTGTGCCTCTCAATTTTCCAAATTAAATTCTCTCTTACAGTATGTGTAATCACTTCCAGAGCAACTCATCATCTACTCTATATTATAGTCTGCCTGAGAAAATATACAGATAGGTATATTTTGAAAGAGCCCTATGAGTGATCTTATTTCATAATCTCAACTACCAGAGTGTTAGCGGTTAAACTACAGCTAAAAGCAAGAGATGTGACTGATCATCTATCAAGGATTGTTGAGAAAGTAATTCACATAGCTTTTATTTCAGTCTGTGGGAACCAGTTGGAATTACACATCCAAAGTGATATTTCTGAAATATTAAACTTTCTCCCACACACTAATTACAGAGCAGCACATCTTATAGGTATAACTAGTTGGAGTTACCTCTGAGCTATTAAATAATGTTGGTGTGCACAACTGTTAATATATTTGTTTCATAACCAGAGAAATGAGGCATAGCTGAATGAATTATTTAAAAAATATATATATATAATAAAATTTTCAGTGGCATGGAAAAATTGGTACTCTGCTTATTTCAACAAGTCAGACTACTGTCTAGGAATTAATTTTATTCTGTATTTCATCTTCAACATGGCAGGAGTAAGTGAAGATACACTGAAGAAAGCAATCCTGAGTTGGCTGGCAAAAGAGTGGATAGTTCAACTTGATTTTTCTCTTATCTCTAATAGTATTATAAAAAATAGCATGAGCATGATCGTCTGCCCTGTTTTCAGGTAAAATGCACATTGGATTCACGTTTTAAGTGTGAGCAAGAATTCTTAGAACCTTAGTTTAAAAGCTATAATGAAGATCATTAATCTGATTTCGTAGTGCATTCTGTGGCATTTGGTACCTGTCTTTGAAAATAACCACATGCTTCTTGTTCTCGTCTGCAGAGAGTTTTTAGGTACAGTTCTGAACCCAGTAAACGCATTAACATTTTGACATTGATTTCAGCAGAAGCAAGGACAGACTCTTGATATTTGTAAACCTCTGTAATTCAGCCTCCCCTTCTAAGTTGTTAAATAGGGGTGTGCACCAGGAACCCATTTAGTTTTTCATTATTCATTATTTATTTCATTATTATGGAACTTTCTTTCTCGTTATTTTGTTATATATAATTCATTATATTGTTATTACATTTCCTTATTTTCAGCATTGATTGCAATTGATTTTCAGTTGTTCATTCTTCATTTTTTATCCTATTATCTTGAAATGTGGACTGATTGTATCCCTCACCCAGGGTATCACTTCTGCCAAATTTCATAAAGATTGGATAAAGGGACACAATTCTATAAGTGATTGTTGTTTCGTAGATTATGCACACATTTGCAGCTATAACGTCTTTGTTTTCTATACACTTTTCGTGAAATTGGTACTCCTTCTACCCCTATTGAAAGGTATCATCCTTGACAACTTTCAAGAAGATTTGGATAAAGGATCCGGATTTTATAAGAAATTTAATCATTTCATCGTTTTTCACACTTTTCCAGCTGTAGTATCTTTGTTTTCTATATAATGTGAATGACCTTTGGACAGGTTGTTCCCCCCACCAAAGGGATCATAATTGCAAAATTTCAGAAATTTTAGATAAAATTATACAATTATACAAGCAATATAAATTTCTTGATTTCAACAGAAGTTGTGCAGATATTTGTTGTGAAATTTCAGGACATAACTGGGAGTTCAAAGAGCAAGGCAGAGGGGAAGGGAAGTAGTCTAGTAATCTAGAGACATGATGGACATATACAGGCTGCTCAATTGGCATCCCAAACACATGCTGCAGCACAGAGGACATAAGTGAATCCCATAGTGGCTCTTTCCTAAGCAGATGCATCCAACTTCCCAGTAACAAGCAGGGGAGGTTGGGTGGTAGCAGCCGAGGATGAGGATACATGACTGACATTTCTGTTGGCCAATTACCATCACAAACCCAGGCAGGTAGGCATGGGCATTGGTACCCCAAGATGTAATCAGGTATCATAAATACCCGGGGAAGGGCAGGACGTGTGTGTGTGTGTGTGTGTGTGTGTGAGAGAGAGAGAGAGAGAGAGAGAGATATGATGCACTGGCAGGAGAAGTAGAAGCAGCAGCAGGGAAGCAGTGGTGGAGGAGCAGGACAGGCAGACAGGCATGAAGAAGATGTCACCTGACAACTCAGTCAGAGAGTAACCCAGAACAAGAGGAAAAAGCCTGGCTGTGATAATATAAATCTTCACAGTGTCCTCCCCCAGCTCCTGTGATTGGTTCTGGGAGGCTGGAACCCTTGAGCAATCACAGTGTCTGGAACATTCTTGTGATGCCTATTGGCCAGCACAGATATCAATCATGTCTCCTGACTCTGTGCTGTCTGCTACCTCCACCCATCCTAGGACTATAAACTAATCCCCCCCTCCTAATGGCTGTCTGAGGGTCAGGCAATAATGCAATAATAATGAATACGAACTTCAATGGAAAAGAGAACCCAGAACCAAAACTGAAACCAAGTCACCTACCGAAAATCAGGGATCTAAGACAGAAACAAAACCGAAACCAAAATTAAGCCCTGTGTCCCACCCCTACATTTGGGAAGCCAATGTCAGCCACAGAGAACATATGTGATGTGCTCATGAAAGTAGTGCTGCTGAGAAGTTGGAGTTTCTTTATAAAGTCATATTTAAACAGGTAAGATCTGGAGTTATGACGAACAGAAATATAGTCTCTTGTAGGGGTGTGCAATTTCATATTGCTTTAATAATTGTGAAAACGAATGGAGCTGCATTAATTTTTGTAACTAAGGTAACGAAAATGAATGAATAAACAAACAATATTTGTTTGATTTCACTCATTTTAATTTTTAGTATTTGATTCTTCTTCTTCTTCTTCTTCTTATTATTATTATTATTATTATTATTATTATTATTATTATTATTATTATTATTATAAACAATCACTGTGCATGTTGAAAATGGCCAGCAGGCATATTATACATATCCACACCCTTTTCCACAGTGGCACTGGCAATAGCAGCATCATTTTGGAAAAGGGCCATGTATGGGCAGTAGGGGCGGGAAACCGGTAAAATCCGGTATCCGATAATGCCAGTACCGGGTGTACCGGCATTATCGGATTCGACCCGGTAATCCGGTCCGGGTACCGGATTCCGGGGTACCGGATTTTTTTTACATAGCAGCCATTTAAAAATGGCTGCAATGTAAAAACTTAAAGCCCCAGCAAAAAAGTTTTTTTAAAAAAAAACCTCCCCGAGTCCAGGCTGCGCGGGTGGAAGGGGGGACACCCCCCACCCACCCTGCCCAGCCTGGATTTTTGTTTAAAAAAAGAGCCAGAGGCGAGCCCACCCCCCAGCACCAGCAGCCGCGGCGTCCCCGCAGCCGCCGGTAAGTATGACCCG
>QEPC01014299.1:206820-217724 GCA_003113815.1 Sphenodon punctatus
GCGCAGCCTGGGAGGGGGAGGGGGAGGGAATTAATTTATTTCATTGGTTTCAATGGGGACACAGCGCCCCATTGAAACCAATGAAATAAATCCGGTACCGGTATACCGGATTTAATCCGGGAATCCGGTTTTCAGAGAACCGGTAACCGGTAAATCCGGTAGCCGGTAATGGGCCCGGGGTCCCACCTCTAATGGGCAGAATAGACGTGGTCTTTTTGCACACACATTTATTTATTTATTTATTCATTTATTTATTTACTACTACTACTACTACTACTACTACTACTACTACTAATAATAATAATAATAATAATAATAAATAAATAAATAAAAGGAAAATAATTGAAAATTGAAGAGTGCTTTACAAAAACCTCTCAAAACAAATAGGTTTTTGGAAATGAAAAAAAACAAACTCATTATGTGCCTTCGGAACCCCCCTAGCATGTGTATGTACTGAATAGGCAAGAATAGTCACTAGGCAAACTGGAGGAGGCTCGGTGGGTGGAGATGGGTGGAGGTGGGTGTGCGCCCCCGGGAAAGGCTGCACCCACCGCCGGTGCACACCCATCCCCCCACCCACACGGTCCATTTAAAAATGGCCAGAGATTGGTAGAATACAAAGTGTTCCCCACCAATGTTCAGCACCATCATCTCCTGAGGCTCTCCCAGTTTATTGAGAAGCTCAAGAGAAATGGAGGTTCATCAGTTGCAGCATCTAGCCACTTTTTCATCATAATCCTTTGGCGAGAGTGGCTGTTTTTACACTGCTTGCCCTCTCACCCGCTGGGTGTGCAGGTGGGTGTGCGATGCGGGGGGGGGGGCATCTGTGTACATGCCGTGGTAGTGGGTTGTGGATTGATGTGTGCCCATGGGAAGACCATGGGCAGTGGGTGGGGGTGCGTGCTCACTCCTGAACAACACCCACCTTCACCCATCTACACCCATCACTCACCCATGAAGCCATCTGGCAAACTGGAGGAGGCTCCCTGGGTGGTGATGGGTGGAGGTGGGTGTCCGCCCATGGGAATGGGTGCACTCCCACCCACACCCATTGTGGCAGCACCCCCATCACCCCCCACTGCCCATGTAAAAAGGGCCAATCTCTTTCCTGACCCTTGCTGCAAACAGCTTATGCCCAGAAGCTTTTTGATTTCCACAAACTGCTCCAAGAATTTTGGCTGCTCAAAAATATGAGCTGTCGTAATAAAACTTCCTCTATAGCTTCTAAGAGAAAGTAAATAAACAGACTTGGTAGTATGAAATGAAGTGTTTTAAAAGTGTAGCAAGGTTAAAAAAAAACTAAGAAATAGAAGTGATTAAATAAATGTGGTGTACTAAAATGGAAATACATTGAGAGATAAAGCAAGTGGGATAGAGAAAAAAATAAAATATAATGGGAAACTCAAGTGAGTAAACAACATGGTTGAATTTAAAAGCAACAAAAAGGAATTGGTATGTACTGAAATAGGGAGAGCTTGGATGCAAGACTGATTTGGAAGTTTCAAAACACATCACTTAAACTGGATGAAGAACAAGTGAGGAGAGGTCTGCACCCACAACTGGACTACAAAGCATGTAACAGATCTGATTATTTGATAGCAAAGACTAAAAAAAACAAAATAATAAAAACAGGGTGTAGAAATATATGGAGAGATTGCACTGGGACAGTATGATGCCAGAATTATTTAGAATAGTAGTAATCATTATATGGAAATTCATTACTAAAATTCTGACGAGAGTCTTCCATGTTGAAGAATTTAATTCTAGGAAAAACACACTACTATAAGTGTGAATCTATGACTTCTCTGAGTGGGGTTATCCCCTGTAAGTCTTTAAAAAAAAAAGTGAAAAAGCACTTCTGAGTTTCCTCAGAAAGAAGTAATAAAACAGAACAACATGCTTTCTGTATCTCTCAAGGATAGGTACACTGGGCACACGTATGGATAAGAGTTTGAATATGGTATGATATGTATGATGATGATATTGTATGCTGGGTCCCCTGCATGGGAGTTAACCCTAGCAATGTATATTTATAATGTTGTACGCCGCCTCGAGTCTTCGGAGAGAGGCGGGATATAAATTAAAATGCGATGTGATACGATGCGAATATGCCACCTCACTAGACAAAATACAACTTTACATTATGGAAAACAACCCCAGCTGCATTAGCAACAGCTTTGACGGATAAAATTGAATATTAAGGCTCAAGAAGGGTGATGAAAGAGGGAAAAAAGCAGATGACTCAGTCATTTCATTACATTAGACAAGACTGATGTGATTATGTTTGGCCGGCCTTGTGGCCTGGGAGGGACTGGGATTCCCATCATTCATGGGGGAGTAACGAGGCCTGCCCTTGTTACTCGGGCTGTGTTCTCACCTGCGGTGGCAGCAGCAGGAGGGGCGAGGGAAGAGGCGGCAGTGTGAAGGAGCCGGTTGATGGGAAAAGAGCCGTCAGGGCAGAATTTTGTGCCCTGACATGTGCAAGAGAAGCCATGACAGATCCCCATTCGTACCAGCTCTTTTTCCGTCAGCTGGCTCCTCTGCGCTGCCGCATCTTCCCTCGCCCCTCCTGCTGCCGTCACCGCAGGTGTGAACACAGCCTCAGGTGCATCACCTTGAGGTGCTTCTGGATCTTCAGCTGTGCCTGGAGTCAAGTTGTGGCTGTGGCCAAGAGTGTCTTTTGCCAACCTCATCTGATGAGAAAGACTGCATCCCTTTCCTTCCAACATGGATTTGGCCACCATTATCCATACCTCCATTACTTTGAGGCTGGACTACTGCAAAGCAGTCTATGTGGGGCTGACCTTGAAGACTGTTCAGGGGCTGCAGCTTGTGAAGAATGTAGCAGCCTACCTCTTGATAGGGGGCTGGGTTGCTGGGAGCAGATTACAGCAATGCTTAAGAGTCTTCACTGGCTGTCTAGTATTTCAGGCATAATTCAAGGTGCTGTTATTGAGCTATAAAGCCCAAAATAGCCTGGGTCCTCCACATTACCACCTTTCTCCTTATGGCCCTTTGTGGCCCTTAAGATCTTCTGAGAGTGCCCTCTTTCAGGTTCCATCCTTGGCCCAGTTTCATACGACTCAGGCCCCCAGAGAGGTATTCATCTCAGTGGCTGCTCCACAGCTTTCGAATTCCCTTCCCTTGGAGGTTTGTCAAAGCCCTTGTTTGAACATCTTCCGGAAGCAGTATAAGACCATTTTATTCGGCCAGCCGTTTAATGGGGAGGGATAGATTTGGGTGTGTGAGAGGGGTGTTTTTAGCTTTTATGGGGTTTTAATTACATATTTTATATTTATAGATGTATTTTTATTTATGTATTTATTTTAAGCCACCCTGAGACTTAGGGGATAGAGTGGGATCCAAATATAAATAAATAAATAAATAAATAAATAAATAAAATCTTGTCCCCAAAATTAGCTCTCTTATTGGGACTGGGTTCTCTTTAGAATCCCTGTTTGTAAATGGGTCTTCTCTTCCTATTACTTTGGATTTATGTTTTGGAACTAGGGAACTGAATGTGACTATTCAAACTGGTCAACTGATGGCGACTCTTAAATCCAGTTTCACAGGTTCTTACATTCTTTCTTTGTGTAACCATTATTCTCTTTTTCAGGTATTTTTAGTCATTCTGACTATATTCTTATAACTTATTAGGCCTTTTTAACAAGGACGGCGCAGGAGCGCCGATGGGTGGAGATGGGTGTGGATGGGTGGGTGAACACACCGAGCGAACACTCGGTGGTGCCGAGCAGGGAGACATTTACATGGACAGTGTTGCAGGGGATTGTGGGAAGGAAAGGGGAGGGGCCGGCAAACACCCAGCAGCTAAACACCCATCCCAGGAAGCACCCAGCAAATACCCGTACAAGTACACGGACAGCCGGGACCAGCGGGGAAGTCCCACCCAGCACAGCAACAGCACAACCAGGGTTGGCCCCAGGGTTTGTGAGGCCATGTGTGAAGTCTTGGTGCGGGGCCTAATTTGCATAATTAGGCACCACCTAATTATGCAAATGTATACATTTACATAAAACTTACTCCCTCTGGACAGGAAGGATTCCCATTCTCCACCTCTCCGAGCAACCATGGAGAAGCATGGCCTCCTAATGCTTCCCCCCCTCCCCAGCCGAGTGTCTACCACCACTCCCCAGGAGTGGTTCCACTGCAGGGGCAGCCAAGCGGGCAGTGACACAGGCACAGAGAGACTGACTGCGTCCACTGCCTTACTGGAGGAGGGGCCAGGGGGTGAGTTTAGCCAGTCTGGCCTCCAGGGCCTGTTGCTTCTTGCTGCCAGTGCCGCCTGTGCCTTGTGCACGCATGCGGTGTGACCAGTCCAGAGGTGCTGCTATCACACACACAAGACACCCAAAATGCAGCTAGCTTATTAAGCGCATTATGCCATGAAAAGAGACATATAACCAGTTCAGTTGTGCCCCCATAATCAGTTCATGCTGCCCCCACCCCATAACCAGTTCATTTCTGCCCCCGCCCCCATATAATCTATTCACGCTGCCCCCACCCATAACCATTTAATTTGTGCCCACGGGGCAGCGTGAATTGATTATATGGGGGTGCAAATGAACTGGTTATGGGGTGCGGGTTTAAAGACAGTATTCCTGTTAGCAATAACTTCATTAAGAAGAGTTAGTGAAATAGCAGCCATAATAATCTCAGAACCATATTTGCAGATTTATTTTCCAAGACAGAATAGATATTGCTTTACATCCTAAATTCCTACCTAAGATAGTATAAGTAAGACAGTTGTGAGAATGTGGCCCTTTTTACACGGGTCTCTCCTCCCAGCCGTAAACACGCAGATTTCTGTGTGTTCATGGGTGGGGGAACCCCATGTGAATGACGTGGTGCACGCGCCCATGGTGAGTGGGGGTGCGTGCGCGCTCGCCTAACACGCATCCCCACTCACCCCCCCACTCATCCCCACGCACGGAGCAACCGGGGGAAATGGTGGTTACTATGTGGGTGTGGATGAGTGGTGGGTGAGTGGGGATGTGTGTGCAGCTGTGTGCATGCCCCATCCATGCACTGGCGCGCCCACGGACTCCCCACCCGGCGGAGCCATGTAAAAATATCATGTGAGGAGCCACTCGAAGAAGAACAGAAGGTTGCTACCTTGCAAACAAGGTTCTTTGAGATGGCTCCGAACATTCTCACAACACCCACCCTTCCAGCCCCGCATGGAATTCTTTTCTTATATTTCTAGAAAGGGTTGAAAGGAACTGTCATTCAGAGGGGGAGGGTTCTTTTTATACCAGAGGAGCTCAAGACCATCATGTGGTCTATTATTTGAACAGAGTGAGTGCGCACAACCCAGTTGTGGGAATGTTGGGAGCCATCTCGAAGTACCTTCTTTATAAGGTAGCAACCTTCTGATCAGCACATGGGGAGGAGCTGTTTGTAAACAGCCTTATCTCCCATCCAGATCCAGTGTCCCCGCTGCTGCTGCTGTAGCACTACTACAAGACAGAGGCAGGTGAGGGATGGGGTCTGGAGCCAGGAAGGGGAGGAAGAATCACTTTCTGTGGGAAAAGCTGGCTTCAGCCTGCTGCCCAACCAGGCAAGTGCAGGGCCCCAGCTGGCGGTGGGGCCATGTGTGGCCGTACATGTGGCGCATGCCTGGGGCTGGTCCTGGGCACAACATGGCCGACTGAGGGCAAACTAAGCCGCACAACATGGCCCCACTCCCGAGCCGCCAGGACCCACATGAGTGGGGCAGGAGGGAGATGGGATGACAGCCGCTACAAAGGAGCCATCTCCACACAGCCCCAACACAGAGCCCAGAGAGCCCGGTGCCAGGCCCCCCCCCCCCCCACAGACATAGCAGAGCAGCACACACACAGCAGGCAACAGAAGCACACAGGGATGGGCACACGGGCCACAGGGGGCCAGGGGTGGATGGCATCCAAACAACACAGGCAACCTCCGAACACCCCCCACAGAGTCACCCGCACAAGGGGAGAGGTCAAAGCAAAGCACAATACGGACATACTGGGAAGGAATACAAATGTCTTTAATAAAACGGGGAACCAGCAACAGGGGGAAACAACAACAGGGCAGGGAGGAGGACAGGGCAATAGAAGAGGGGCAGCACCAGCAGCAACAGGCCAAGGACAACACCCCATCAATAGGGCCTGCG
Organism: Sphenodon punctatus; assembly: GCA_003113815.1. Lineage (NCBI taxonomy): Eukaryota > Metazoa > Chordata > Lepidosauria > Sphenodontia > Sphenodontidae > Sphenodon > Sphenodon punctatus. The sequence continues at coordinate 212,978 of QEPC01014299.1, forward strand.
ACCACACGCCTGGCACCAGCGCTCAGCCTGTGTGTGGTCCAGCTGGTGCAGCCGCTCCAGGACATGCAGGAGGAGCTCCAACAACTCCCCCTCCTCCCAGGTCCACTCTGCGATCAATGCTTGCACTGAATGGGACAGAGGGAGAGAAGACAGCCATCAGAGTCATCCCCGGGCACCAAGGAACAGAACCCCCGCCCCATGGAGGGACACAGGCACAGGGCTCAGCAAACAGGAAGCACACTCACGGAAGACATCAAACAGCCGCCCTGCCACCTGCATGTTCCAAGCTGCCCACTCCAGCTGCAGCACCATCATGCTCAGGCACACGATCGCCAGCAGCACGACAACAGTAGCTGCAGGAGAGAAGGGACAGGGCAATGGGGAACGCCCGCACCAATAGGGCCTGGGAGGGCCAGGGGCAGCAACAGCACATGGGGCACACCCCACATACAGACAGCCACCACCTGGAGGAGCACCCAGACCCCTGCACCAAGGGGGATCAATTGGGCCAAAGGCCGGGGCCACCACAACCCGTACTCATGCTCAGCCGCCCAGCGCCCATGGTGCTGCGGCCCATCCATCGCCACCACCATAGACGGCCCACATCAACAGGAGGTGACAGCAGAGGGGAGTGGAGGGGAGGGGCATGGCCACACCAATGCACAGGCGAGTCCCGGGGGTGCCCATCCAACCATCCACCACCAATACCACCTCTTGAGAAAGCCCAGGAAGCAGTGCCCAGAAGGGTAGCCACCAGGGGAACACACACCACACAACCAGCACCCACCCCACAGGCCTGGAATCCACCAGTATACAGCATGCCCCCTCTGCACAACCACACAGATGGGGGCAGGAGGGCCACCAAGGGGAAGGGGCACCCAGCCACCACAGCAGCAATAGAAGCAAGGCAGGACAGACCATCACATAGAAGAAATTTATTGGCACCGGGGAACGGCCCCCCCCAAGCACAGAGAGGCAGAGTTGGGGGGGCACAGGTGTACCCCCAGCCGGGCAAGAGAAGCACAACCGGAGGGAACAGGAGCACCAGCGGAGAGCGGGCGAGGGTACCAGGGAAGCCCAAGCGGGAAGGAGCAGCGGTCACCCAGAGGCGGTGATGGGGTCCAGGGAACCAAGCAGCAGCCAGCAGCAATGCAGACAGCAGCACACAGCCCAATTGGAGGCACAGGGTGGGGCAGGCAATGCACAGATCAGGGCACCCGGGTGACTGTGAGTGGGTGGCAGCGAGAGGTAGGGATTGGCAAACGCAGTTCAGAAGTTCAGAGTTCGGACCGAACTCAATCAGTTCGGAACTTGATTTTTGAACCGAACCAAATTTCTGAACTCAGCTCTGTTCACCCATCCCTAAAAGCTAATATTCCATTTAGTTCAATGGAGTTTGAATTTCCGAGTTCAAGCTGAACTCGAATAGTTCAGTCGACCAAACCAAATTTCTGAACTCAGTTCTGTTCACCCATCCCTAGCGAGGGGCCACTCATGGATGGTCTGGTGAGTGCTCCCAGGGTGGTGACCCCTGTGCTAGACCCTCCCAGGCGAACAGGCCCCTTTGGAAGCCTCGGGAGCACATATGAGCATCGACCAGGAAGCGGGGAAGGAGGAGGTCCTCTCCGGTGGCTGCAGCTCGCACAGCTGGAAAGTCTCTCACCGATTGAAGGGTGGTGAGCTCCGCAGCAGAGGGTTCCCCAGTCCAGAGTGGCCCACAAACCTCAGGGGACAGCAAGCTCAGGTCCCACAGGAGAGCCGCCACGTCCGAGGGCACATGTGGGATGCTGCGGGCATGCAAGAGGCTGCCGGTGTACAGGCCAGCAACAGGGGGACCCTCATACAGCAAGGTGAGACTGAACCCAGGCAGCTCCATCAGCAGGCGAGCTGCCGTTAACTCCGCAGTGATCCACGGCACAAAAACAGCGGGTGGGTGCCCCCAAGGTGGCTGGCACAGGGGGGTGAAGCTGAGCTTGAGGGAATGGCCCTGGCATGCTGGGGTCCCAATCTGGTGACCCATCGTGCACATGTACTGCGACAGGAGCCAAAACCATCCTCCGCCGACAGGGGGTTGCCCACCAACAGCTTCACATCGGGGTTCAGCCAGAGGGCTTCCAAAAGCATGTCCGCACAGGGTACCACCCCTCCCCGACATCCCCGGCCGAGGGACCCGCAGGACGACCAGCCATGGCAGCAGTGGGGCCCACTCCGGTGCAGCAACAGGCAGGAGACAGAGGGCTGCCGCAACTGGGACAAGCATGGGACAAGTGAATATCCTCACCCACAGGAGACCTTGCATGTCAGAGATAGCCTGGCCTGCTGTGGACTGGGTGCCGCAACCCACACACAGGACAGAAGGGATGCAGCACAGGTGCCGAGAGATGAAGGAGACCACGGCCTGGCACTGCACCAGGGTAATGAGCTGAGCCAGGCATTGTATCCACACCACACACATCTGCAGCATGCAAAGGTGGACCGTGGCTGGGGGGACTGTAGTGCGGGTGCGGAGGCCGGAGTACCCTGGGATGAGCATGGTCCCATTCCCCCCCAGCGGCCATGCGGCCTGCGCACTGGCGGGGATGCTCTGTCGGACCCGGCACCCTGTTGCATCCCCAGCACACACCCAGTGCAGCACCAACCAGTGCCCTACCCCCACCGGCCAACACAGTACATAAGGGACCCACTACGGGCAGTCGGGCGTGTGGCGGTGGGGCTGTAGCACGGGATCGAGCAGCACACAGAGAATGGCAACCCTGGGCTGGGCATCACAGAAGAGCTCCCGCAATGCCAGAGGAGAGTGGGCCAGGGGCACAGACCATACAGCAGAGCACGCAGCGGCCAGGGCACGTGCCGACAGAGGGTGGCTGGGAGTGGGGAGCTGCAGAACCATGCTGCCGGGGGACAAGGACCAACAGCCCAGGGATGTGCTGCTACACCTCCTGGCTGCAGCCCTCATGCTGCAGCGCATGCTGCTACAGCAGATAGCCCTGCTCCGCCTGCAGGGTCACTGGTCTGTCCTCCTGGGGGCACAGCGGTGGAAGGCAGCAAACCTCCGGAAGGTGACAATCATGCGATGGGTGAGGCGGGTGGCCATCTGACACCTACGTCCGCTGTGTGACCCTACCGACCTGGCGATGGCACCAGTCGCACTCCCGCACCAATGATTGGAGGGAGAACATGTTGGCCACCTGGACGGATGGGGAATGGCCAGACCACTTCCTGATGCCCTGCTCCCTCCTGACCCGCTTGGGGGAGCTCCTCAACCCCCATCTCTGGAGGCGGGAGATGAACATGCACTTCCCGCTGTCACCAGGGATGTGCATGACCATGGCGGTGTGACAGCTGGCCACCCCCAATCACTCTAGGAGCATGGGGAAGCAGTTCAGGGTGGGCACCGCCACCGTGAACAGGGACCATCATTATGTGTGTGACCTACTTAGGAGCTCCTCATGGAGCGGGTCATCCAGCTCCGTGACCCCGAGGAGGTGATGCCTGGGTTCGAGGAAATGGGGTTCTCACATTGCATCAGGGCCATTGACAGCACCCACATCCCCATCATACACACCCCTCATGCAAAGATAGACTACATGAACTAAACACAGGCCTTCTCCATCGATTTGCAGGCCATAGTGGATCATACGGGCCTGTGTATAGATATGTACACAGGTCAGTTGGGGCGGAGCCATGGCGTGCGTATCCTGCATGCCTCCCCTTTCTATGCACGCAGGATCAATGGGGAGATCACCCCCAACCTGTACCATATGATACAGGGGGTTCCTATGACCCCTGTTGTGATAGGGGACCCCACCTACCCACTCAGCCCATGGCTCATGCAGGCCTATCCAGTGGCGCTCAACCCAGACCACCACCTGTGCAATGAGTGTCTGTCGTCCACACGCAGTGTGGAGGAGTGGGCCTTCGGGCTCCTCAAGGTGCGCTGGTGCCTCCTAATGAATAGGAGCCACTTCGCCCAGGACCACACCCCCAACCTCATCCTGGCAGCATGCATCCTGAACAGTGTATGCAAAACAGGGGGCGCTGCCCTGGACAACCCACCACCGGTGCACCGGACTGGCCCCATGCCCCTGTACCAACATGCCTAGGGAGTGGCGTTCCAGTGCATCTCAGAGGAGAACAGGGACGGCACCTGGGGTCTGTCCTGGGTCTCCGCTGGCTCTGCGCGCACCCCCTGTCCCTGTGGCCAGTTAGCCTGTGGGTCTTGGGGGCACATGCAGTGTGCATTGGGTCGGTGCTCGGCTCCCCGTGGTGCCTCGTCCCCCTGTGGGATGGGGCTGTCCCCTCCCGCTTCCTGGCTGGCCTTGCCAGGGGCACCTGCCCCCCCTGCTCTGTGGGGTCTGTCAGGGGGGGGGCTGCATGGTGTCCCTGCACCTACCCCTGGCAAAGGCACTGTTGTGTGTGCAGGAGGCCACGATGTCCCCATCCATGCAGATGAACTTGTCCAGCGCCTTCTGGAACTCAGTTGTGCACATGGCCCTGCAGGACTTGAGATTGTTGTCCTGATATGTTTATATTCGGACCTCAAGTCCTTTGCCTGCTGCATGCACCAGGTGACATCCCTATTGTACCCCTGCCGCTGCATCTCCTGGGCGATGGCTTCATAGACCTGTCTGGTCTTGTAGCTACGCACCAGGTCGTGCTGGACACTTTGGGATCCCCACACGTGTATGAAGTCCCTGATCTCCTGCCTGGACCAGGGCTCCCCCTTTTGGAATCTGTGGGGGGGGGG